>WOVY01005501.1:0-160347 GCA_013436015.1 Rhipicephalus annulatus
TATCTATCTATCTATCTATCTATCTATTATCTATCTATCTAATCTATCTATCCTATCTATCTATCTATCTATCTATCTATCTATCTATCTATCTATCTATCTATTATCTATTTGTCAATGCCGCTGAGCCTATAGACAACAAAAAAAAAATATGCGTCTTCTCGGGACTACTTTTCCAGTTCATGCATTGTGGTAGCCCGGAAATGTCCTCCAATTTTCATCGCAGGCATTTTCATTACTTTGTTCCGCCTTCGCCTTGTCTCAACGCATTCTACACAATGTCAGGCCATCTGCATCCACATGCACGTTCGCCGAAAATTAAATCATCCGGATAAGCAACACAATGGGCAGACTTTACCTAAAGCCCGTTATTAAAAGGTCTCACTTCGCCGTTATCTCGTATCTTGTCAGTTCATACGACCGGTTGGTGAGTGTTGACGCGCATGCGCCGTGTAAACGTGCAATTCGCTTGATACCTTCAGCGCACGCGGTGGGTGCTTGAATAGTCCTTACGTCGAATCGGTAAACACACCGACAACCACACGTTTCGTCCGCAAGGAGCATTCAAGACTGTTTTTTGTCTCCACATACGCGCGCAGGGCCCGAGCAGCGGCTTGCGGGTGGCTCTTAATCCACACGTCGATCAAGCGGCACGTGTTTTGCTGCCCACGACTCGGCTGGCCGGCTGACCTTTCTCCCAAACACGTGGCCGATATTTGCGGAGGCAAAATGAAGTAAATTTTGAGAATATTTTGTCGATATAGAATGCCTGTACTCATTTGCATAAGCCGAGTGCTCTGTAACGGTCAAGCGCTTTCCGTCCACTTCGACGCTCGTCTCATTAAACTGTTTATGCGATTACTGCCTTACGCAACGTGGTCAAGTCAGGAGCAGGCGCGTAGCTCCGCCCAGGGCCTTGACCTTGACGGTGGCATTTCAGAACTGCACTTTGCGGTATTACTTCGTCTTTAGTTTTCGTTTTCATTTTTTTCAACTTCTTATTCCGAGAGATGCGGCCACGTGGGTGTTGAGTTTTCGCAGAAGCAATATAAGAGCCCGATCGGCTTTTGCGCCCAGAAGCTCTGCTCTTGCATTTCTCCCTGTGGAAATTGCCATTTGGGCAAGCTATATCTCGCGGCATCCCCTTCTCAAATCCTCGTTGTCGATGTTTATCTGTTCTGGTCATTTTGCCAAATAATTTCTTGTTCTTTTACTCTTTCCTTCGTTCTCTCGTTTTCGCAGCGCCGTTGCCTTGTAACGGGTAATGGCGTTTTAGCGAGATTACGTTTAAGCCTGCGTCTCTAGACGGTAACCATGTGTGTGCTACAGAGCTGGGTAAGGAAGCCGTGAAAGTGCTGAATAGTTTAGCACTCTCGCGGTCAGGACTTGCGATGTCACTTCTGCTTTATTTATTTATTTATTTATTTATTTATTTATTTATTTATTTATTTATTTATTTATTTATTTATTTATTTCAGACATTTCCAAGATGTTTTTTTTCCAGCAAGTTGGGGATCACTCAGGCGAAGAGCGGTTACAAAAACCACTTGAGAATGCCTGAGGGCCCACATACATGACAGAAGCTTGGGAACAGATACCTTCAACAAATATAGAGCATTTACAGCCGGACAAATGAACAAAAAGTAAGAGAGTAACGTATAATTAACTTATATTTATGGCACTACATTTAAATATTATAGGTAATGGCCCCCATGCTTACGTTGACTTCATTTATGTTGGCTTCCGAATGCATCTAACACAGCCGGGATATATGGTTCTTTTTTTCATCTTGTTATCCGATGAGATAGGTGAGGTATAATACAAATACTATACAGAAGTGAATGAAAAAATAAAGGATACGAAAAACGAGATATTATTTATAAATTTACAATTTTTACAACTAAATATTTACAACTAAATATTGAATAATTTGTTTCAATAATTTTGAATAATTAAGGCTCCAATAAAACGAGCTGGCTATGCAGCAGGCAGTTAGGGTGTTGTTGCAAGAGAACGTGACAACTCCGTCTTGAAGTAAAGAAGAACACATGCCTTATCAGCATACAAGAGATAACATATCTGGCTGCAACGAGTGCAGGCAATGAGCCAGATATGGGGTGAAAAAAAGCTGAAAATTGAGGGCAAAGCATATTCGGTATGCTACGCGAAGAAATTAGGAGCATTAAAAACGACTGTCTTGCGCGCAAAACACAACGAACTTGAACATACAGTTCTAACATAAACCTCAGTATCTTGAAAGCGCGAATACACATCAGCAGCTTGGCTGTTATGGCGAATGCTGTTGTGAGATCGCAACAACAGCCGATTTCGGTGGCGTAATTGCCCGCCTCCACCAGTGCTAGTTTCCGCTTCCGCTATCGCTCACAGCGAGAAAAAGTATCCAGGATCTAGCGGGATGTGAATCAATGTCCTCTGAGCGGCAGTTGAGTTTTATACAACACAGCCACGCCGGTACTTGAAAATCATTACTCCCCCCAATAAAAATCCGGTATACAGGCGTCATTTCGGGTAAGTAATCACGTTAACAGGTGTAAGCAGCGTGTTAAAAAGAGTGAAAAAGCACCAGACATCACAAAATGCGCGATGCACAACGAAAAGGTGGTTCACAGCTTTCTCACAAATCACAAAGGGCTAAATCCCAATTATTCATCGTCATCCTACATACCACCACAAAAGTGCCCATAATGCCTCTCACACGTGTAGCAGGTACCTCGCTTCTCCACAGAACAATGGAAAATAGCATAGTGGTTAGTTCCCTATTTCGCAAATTATGATGATTTATGGTGTTATGAGTGCCCTGCAACTGTACTTTAGTCGTCCCGAGAGAGTTTACAAAGGGGCTACTTCGACTTTCACTGTGAATGTGTTATTCTCGCATGCCTGGCATTTTTTTTCTTTTAAAAAACACTATTTTTTAACACTCGCACTTTCTCAGATAGTGTAAACCACCAGTGCTTGTCTATTAAACGTGCTGTTGAATATCCATGAAGCCTTTTTTAGGTTAATGGTTATCTGAAAGCGACAAATACAAGTTTACAAGCGTTGAAACTTGTATTTTGAACGCTTGAATAGCTGATCGTACAATAACACCAAGTCAACTGCACAATAGTGTGAAGCACGTGTGTCCAATCGTATCGTAACGTCATCTGAAGGCTTGTGTAATCTTGGAATCATGCTTCTTGGCATGCCAGTAACAAGTCACAGCTTTGCCGCAAAGGCGAAACAATGAACGGAATAGCAACAATTTGAAAGGTCACGTGCAGAATCGAAAGCAGATCGAAACGTTTCCCGCGTTTCTCGCGCACAAATTATTCACGAAACGTACTCACAGGTACAGATGCACGCGAATAAGCGCCTCATTTGTTATTTCACTGAGTCCGAAAAGCGCGCGCCTTTCGCGAACGGAGACTGCAATGATTGCAGTGACGCTTGTGCGCCCGGTAACTACAGCAGAATGGTTCCAGGTAAACCCGAGGCCAGCCAAGACGTACGATACTCCCCTCCTAGCCACCGCGAGACAAGGGCATGCGAGGGAGCGTCGCTCCCCTTCTCTGCGTAGGAGAATACAGCGGGCGCCGCTGCGCGATGTGACGACGTGCGCGCATTGCGCCAATTTTTTGTTAATGCCGAAAACACAGCAGCGGTAAGTGGCAGATGTGAACAGCTTGCCGTTTGAGCGGTGACGAACGTTCTCCGGGGTGGCTAAGTGGTTGACGCCTCGCTCTCACTACGCAGAAGTCCCACGTTCGATTCCGCGCGTGGGAGTGCTATTTTGGATTTTTTATTTCTTGCGTTTTCACACACACACACACACACACACACACACACACACACACACACACACACATATATATATATATATATATATATATATATATATATATAATGAGATCTAACAGACAATAATGCCAAGGAATGTATAGGGGAAGGTATTAAAAACCAATGTAGTGTAGATAAGAAGACGGATCTCATTATATTGAGTCAATTGATTGATTTGTGGGGTTTAACGTCCCAAAACCACCATATGATTATGAGAGACGCCGTAGTGGAGGGCTCCGGAAATTTCGACCACCTGGGGTTCTTTAACGAGTTATATTGAGTCAAAACACGGAAAAACGAGCCCTTAGGTATACACTTCTTCCTCTTATTCATTAACGAGAGTCTCGTACTGGCAGGCTTGGTGCCGTTAGGTTGTATACGAGGGACTATTGGTCAGCTGCCAACTCGTAATAAGTTCACGTGCTACGTGACGCCACACAGGCTCATAAAAGGGTGTTTCTACACTCTCCGCGGTGGCTACAGATGGCGCTGACTGACACTCCCACGTTTAAACTCGTATATAAACCCAATAAAGTGGCTGGAGGGATAGCCGCCGTGATGGCTCAGTGGCTAGAGCATCGAACGCTTTACTACGAAGACGATGTGCGCGTCAACAGCCTCGTGAAAAGGTGGACTGAAGAAGACGACGTGCTTTTGTTTTGCTCGCCTGCTCTTGGCTCCTACATAAAAACACACGCCGTCGGTTTCTCGGACTCAACGTCTCGGTGCACTGCTTACGTTGAACAGCGATACTGGTGGAGGCGCTGGGTAGCAAGCCTGCCGATGCTCAACACCCCATCCGGGAGCCATTCATCAAGTCCCGACACGCAGCCACCTGTTACGACACCAGTGCACCGCTTAAGTCGGTGGTTGCTAGGCCTATCTCCTGAGCTGACCTCCTTCGACGAACATTCTACCAGGCATTACGTACCTCTACAAATGTCCTCCGCTAGCCAGCCACAGTTGGTCCAGGGGATACAAGGCAGCCCCGTTTCCAATCCAGCCCAGGTAACACTTCTTCAGCCGCTTGTGCCTGATCGCTTCAGTGGTTCCCCACATGAAGATGTTGAAGATTGGCTTGATCATTACGAACGCGTTGCCGACATCAACCAGTGGAATGCTCAACAGAAGCTCGCCCGCACGTACTTCACTCTCGATGACGGCGCTCACACGTGGCTTGAGAATCGAGAAGGCCGTATATCCACATGGGATGAGTTTCGTCAGCAGCTGATTGACACCTTTGCTAGCGTCGACCATCGAGAGCGGGCTCAGCAGTTGCTCGAGTTAAGGCTTCAAAAACCTAACGAAACTGTGGCAATGTTTGCTGAAGACGTGACGCGCCTCTGTCGTCGGGCTGATTCCAGTATGTCCGAGAAGAAGTTGCGCTACCTTAAGCGCGGCGTGAAAGAACAACTGTTCGCTGGACTTGTGCGCAATGCCCCAACTACCGTGGCCGATTTTATAAGAGAAGCCACTGCCATTGAGCGTGCTCTGCACCAAAGATCGAGGCAATATTGCCACGTTTCATTTCCCAAGTTTTTGTTATCGTCCAAAACACCACACGATTCTCAGCGCAAACCACGCCTGCAGTTTTCGAGAAGGTTCCGGACTGTAGTAGATCATTTCGATAAGATCACGCCCACTGTGCGAACGGTAAAGATTGTTCTGGAACCTACGCCACCGCCAGCGATAACGCTAGGACATTCGACAGCAAGAGTATAAATGCCGACGCGCTTCGCCGCTTGTCAGTTGTTGATCGAAGGCCGACGCTCCGTTCACCGCTATCAGTCTGAGACTGCTATCTGTGCAAGACTACTGCTGTAATTGGACTTTCCGTTTACTGGGCACAGGTTCGCCCAAATAAACAGTTAAATCCCAACACGAAGTCTCCTGTCTTCGGCCACGTCACGACCCCGTGACAATATGATCGCTCGTCCACTACCACCCCAATCAACGCCGCTTCAGTGACTCTGGACAATCAGGGCTCCCTACGTGACCTGATCAGAGATATTGTCCGAGAAGAAGTTCAGAAGCTTTGGACTCCTCCAGTGGATACACCTGTGACCGCCGTTGCCGCAGTCGTTCGTGACGAACTTAGGCACGTTTTTCAGCAGCTGATCTCGGTCGCGATCAGCGTCAACTGAGTTACGCCGACGCTGTCCGCCGTCCACCACCCGTCCCGCCTATTACATCATACTACCAGCCACCTACAGCCGCACCTTCGTCGCAACCATTGCAGGAGGCTTTCAGACGTCGGTCCATGTCTCCGATGTCTCCATGCCACCAGCCAACACTTGCCGCGCCTTACTCACCACCACGAGAGGACATAGGACGCCCACAATTTCGCAGAACGGACGCTTGGCGCACCGCCGATCGGCGCCATCTCTGCTTCAACTGTGGTGGTGCCGGCCATATAGCTCGCTATTGTTGGTACCGCGACACATCGCTTCGCCTGTCTCGGCCAGGGTACGACGGTCGCCGTGCCAACGACGACTACATTGTTCGCCATGACGACCCTGGTTTTCGAGGACCCTCAACAACGTGGTCTCCCTATCACGAGTCGCTTCCTAATCGCCAGCCCGATTCCACCCACAGGTCATGCTCTCCATCCCCTGCTCAGACATCGCCAACGAATCGACGTACTTTTGCTGACCTTCGGGGAACAAGGTCGCCCAGCCCTTACCGGGGAAACTAAAGGCGGTGACTTCTCGGGGTAAGGTCACAGCCCGACCACAAGACGATAAAAAGTCCCCAGTACTGCCGCGACAGAACGACTTGACGCCGACAAATACTAACAACGAAAAAATGGTGAGCGCCGACCTCAATCTATTTTTATTGACGGAGAGCAAGTGACGGCCTTAGTCGATACGGGTGCTGATTTTTCCATAATAAGTCGCAAGCTGGCTGATCATCTTAGAAAAGTAAGAACGCCATGGATAGGACCACATATAAGAACAGCGGGTGGTCAATTGCTGCTCCCTACTGAAAGATGCACAGCAAGAATCAGCATAGGAGATTCTTCTTTCGTCGCGACTTTCATTGTTTTCCCAGAGTGTTGCAAAGATTTAATTATAGGAATGGACTTTCTCAGGGAGCATGGCGCAATAATCAACATCCCGGACCGCATGGTTTTATTTTATGAGAGTGCTCGTCTGACTGATCCTACATCACCAGAGCACAAATCCTTTCGTCTCAAAGACCACAATATAGTCGTGCCGCCTCGATCATGTATCCTCGTTTCAGTAGCATGTGACGTACCGTTCGACGGTGAAGGAGTCGCCGACCAACTAACCTCGCTGCTTTTCACAAACGGGCTTTCCGTAGCACGAGGAATAGTCAATGTCACCGATTGCCGAACGAACTTGCTGTTGACCAATTTCACCTGCGAGTGACGGCACCTTCCAAAAGGCACAACGTTGGCACATTTCGACGAAATTGCAGATGTTTGTGACTGCTTTTCAGCACTTGAAGCAACACCTGCACAAGACCCACGTGACCTAGCACCTAACCTTGGCGTCAGCCCTACTTTAACCCAGCAACAGCGGGAATGCCTGCTTGTGCTGCTAGACGAGTTCCACGACTGTTTTGCGTCCACCTCGAAAGTTGGCCGTACGTCCTTGACCAAGCACCGAATCATCATAGAGGACACGGCTAGACCAATCCATCCTCAGCAGGTTACAAAAATGCTTGAAGACGACGTCATTCAGCCGTCGAAAAGCCCCTGGGCATCACCTGTTGTTCTAGTGAAAAAGAAGGACGGCAGCCTGCGTTTCTGTGTGAACTATCGAAAGCTAAATAAGGTTACAAAAAAGGACGTGTACCCACTTCCCCGCATAGATGATTCGACTGACAGGCTTCGAAACGCACGTTACTTCTCTTCCATGGACTTAAAGAGCGGATATTGGCAAATTGAAGTAGACCCCAGTGATCGTGAAAAAACCGCTTTCGTGACGCCAGACGGAGTGTACGAATTTAAGGTTTTACCATTTGGCTGGTGCTCTGCGCCTGCTACTTTCCAGCGTCTCATGGACACCGTTCTCTCTGGGCTTAAATGGAGACCCTGCCTAGTATACCTTGACGACGTCATTGTGTTTTCAACAACGTTTGACGAACACCTTGAACGATTGCAAATGGTCTTGCAGGCCATACGGGCCGCAGGCCTGACGCTCAAGCCGGAGAAATGTCACTTCTGTTTTGAGGAACTGCAGTTTCTTGGCCATGTCGTCAGTTACGCAGGAGTTCGTCCAGACCCCGAAAAAGTTGCCGCCGTCGCACAGTTAATACCATCAGATAAAAAAGGCAGTGAGGCGTTTTCTGGGTCTCTGTGCATATTATCGGCGGTTTATTCCAGATTTCGCGCGCATTGCGTCACCTTTAAATCGTCTCACGAGGGATGACGTTGCATTTGTTTCGGGCGACGAACAGGAAGCTGCTTTCAATGACTTGCGGCAACGTCTACAGACGACCCCCGTGCTTGCTCATTTTGATGACACAGCCCCTACAGTGCTCCATACTGACGCCAGCAATGTTGGCCTCGGAGCTGTGCTTGTGCAGCGCCAGGACGACGAGGAAAGAGTGATCGCTTACGCAAGCAGAACTCTGTCACACACAGAAGCAAATTACTCGACCACTGAAAAGGAATGCCTCGCCGTGGTGTGGGCAGTTATGAAATTTCGCCCATACTTGTACGGCCGCCCATTCAAGGTTATCAGTGACCACCATTCGTTGTGTTGGTTGACAAGTCTGAAAGATCCTTCCAGGCGATTGGCACGCTGGAGCCTTAGACTACAGGAGTTTGATATAACAATGGTGTATAAGTCGGAAAAACGACACACGGACGCCGACTGCCTATCTCGATCACCAATAGAGTGACAGCGTTCCTCGGAATCCTCGACACGTCAACCATCGCAGATCACCAGCATGACGATCCTGAGCTACTTGGCTTGATTAATTATTTAGAAGGACGAAGCCAGAATGCACCCAAAGCCTTTACAAGAGGACTATCGTCGTTCTGTCTGCGAAACAATGTCCTTTACAAAATGAACTTCTCGTCAGACGGGTCCACCTACCTGCTTGTCGTCCCTACCACTCTTCGTTCTGAGGTGTTGCAAGCGTGCCACAACGAGGTAACATCTGGGCATTTAGGCTACACGCGCACACTGACCAGAGTTCGAGGGAGATATTACTGGCCTAGACTCACCGCTGCCGTGAAGCATCATGTTCGGGCCTGCCTCGATTGCCAGCGGCGCAAGTCACCTCCAACGAAACAGGCCTGTTTGCTACACCCTGTCCAGATCCCGACAACGCCATTTGACCAGATCGGAATGGACCTTTTGGGCCCACTTCCCACCTCTAGTGTTGGTAACCGCTGGGTTATAGTGGCGACCGACTACCTTACTCGCTACGCCGAGACAAAAGCCATCCTGAGAGGTACAGCGGAGGAGCTAGCCCGGTTCTTCATAGAGAACATTGTGCTGAGACACGGTGCGCCATCGATCGTTATAACAGATCGCGGAACCGCATTCACGGCCGCACTTTTAGATCATGTGTTGGTGCTCAGCGGTACTATTCATCGCAAGTCGACGGCTTACCATCCACAAACCAACGGGTTGACCGAGCGACTTAACAAAACTCTGGAAGACATGCCCTTTCATAACGTTCGCATACAATACTGCGAAACAAGAAACCACACGGATGACCCCGTTCAGCCTTGTTCACGGACGAGAAGTAAGAACGGTGTTAGACGCAATGCTGCCACACGAATGCGATGACAACGAAACAAGTGCTGACGCGTTTACTCAACGCGCAGAGGAAGCCAGGCAGCTCGCACGTCTGCGAATATACCAACAGCAAGAGTACGACGCAGGCCACTATAACCAACGTCATACACCTGTAATGTACGAAACCGGGGACAGGGTATGGGTGTGGACGCCCGTACGAAGACGGGGACTATCCGAAAAGTTGCTCAGAAGGTACTTCGGACCTTATCGAGTGCTGTGACGACTAAGTGACGTTACCTATGAAGTCGTCCCGGATAGCCCAAACTGTTCAAGGCGTCGCCAGCACCGACCTGAGCTTGTGCACGTAGTGCACATTAAGCCATACGTCAGCGAGTGACTCTGCGAGTGATTTTGCGAGGCACCGTCGCTTCTACAAAGTGACTTCATGCACGAATTACTGTCTCAGCTATAGCATCGGGGCGATGCTCTTTTAAGGGGAGGCAAATGCCGCCGCCCGAAACAAAAAACGAAGACGATGTGCGCGCCAACAACCTCGTGAAAAGGTGGACTGAAGAAGACGACGTGCTTTTGTTTTGCTCGCCTGCTCTTGGCTCCTACATAAAAACACACGCCGTCGGTTCTCGGACTCAACGTCTCGGTGCACTGCTTACGTTGAAGCGCGACAATATATATGTATGTATATATACTGGCTGTAGGCTGTATTACTACAAGCTCCTCGACGCGGCGCTATAGGAGCAGCACGCCATGCGCGTGTAGTTCTGCATCAAGGAAGTGAGACGGGGAGCTGTCGGCGCAAGGAACCCGTCCTGCGTTTCTTCAGAATGTTTGCCCCGAAAGTGGGGGTTGCGGAGCGCCAAAATCACCATGGTCGTAAAGCGTACACTGAAGACAATGCAGTATACCAAACCTCACTCGGGGGCCTCCGAGCCTACTGAAAGGTCGTTCTTGGTGTTGCACTATTGCATCTCACGGTCATCACCGCAATAAAACGCGACCACGTTAGCACGAATTCAAGGCTGACCTTCGAATGGCACCCAAGTGTGATTTCCGTCGAGTTAGAGCACGGGCAACCAGCGGAAGACGTGCGTTAACGATCGTCACTGCGTCCTCATGGAAAAAAAATAACTACGTTTCATCACGCAAGTTTCTTCTATATTCGATTTGACGATGGTCGCAATAACATGTAATACTACTAGTAGACTAATCGTAATTAAATGCACTCTTTCTAGTAAACTTGAAGAACCCGTGTTAAGGAAACCTCCAATTTTTAAGTGGTTATGAAAAAAAAAGACTGGGAGTATTGTTTACTCTCCTGTGAGATAGCAGTAAGCTGTTGTTTAATGAACCTAGTTTACTACTAGCAAAATAGAAAACAAATGAGTGTAGAATGTACTCACGTCTGCGAGATCCCGCTGACTATTTCGTAAAGTAACAGACATTGCAAATTAATCTCGACAATGTTTAACTGTATGCGTTTGCTCGAGAAATAATATTATAATAACAGCTATCTATATTATTGCAATAACTTGCTATATTTAAAGACCTATACTTTTAAGAACAAAAATAACGAAGCACTATGAAGAGTGCCCTTTGTACACCTTCTGGGAACTACGTATAATCAAGTGTTTTGTAACATTCTTGCTGCTGGCATGAGCTTCATATAGCTGGAAAATAATAGAACATCACAAATGATAGGCGGCGATGATTATAATGTTCCACATGTAATGTGAAGTCGGTGGTTTTTCGGTAGCCTATACTAAACTGCTTTTCTATTTATGCCGAATGATTATTGATAATTAGATAAGTAAATTTAAGTCTATCTAAAACTTTGTTTGAGACTCGCGTCCCATGTTGAGCAAAATACACGTAGGTAGTTTCACAACATGGCCAGCCTAAATGATCGCACATGCCCAATTACGATACGTGTTTTCTCATCATGAATACTTGTGCTTTATTCGAGACTTATAGCCAAATCATTGCGGATCTGTTGCTTTTTCTGTGCAAGTCATAACGCGATATCGTTAGACTGTATTGCATAAATTCTGGTGTCGGCTTCAGCGTCCATGGCGTTGTCCTCGAGCGCAAAATTGTATTAGACTCAAGAAATAATGGCCAGGGTCCCAATACAGAATCGATCCCCGGCATTCTTCAGGGCACTGAAGAGTCCCTCTACAGAATTATGCCAGTGCTTTCAAGTGCCTCGGAAAAGAAACTTAGAGAGGGGTCATTTACTGTGAGGAATAGCGTTATGATGCTTAACATTGTCTGGTAGAAGCATAGAGTGGCATAAGAAGTCACACCATGTGAAATGCGATACAGGTGGGTGTATAAAAAGTTTTCGCATCACGAAATTCTCGTTTTTATGTAACCCTTATCACCAGCCGCAGCATCAACAAAGTGCGCGTCTGTATAGGTGCGCGTATGGCATTACGGAAGCGTAGTTGGTACTTCCCCAAAATGAGCAATAATGGCTGGGCGCTTATGGCGTTGTGAAACACGCACGTACACAGAAACGCACGCACGTGCTATTCAGGCTAACCGTTAATGATCACCTAACTACGCTTAGCTGTATGATTCGCCTAGGTTTCTTGTTGTAGTGCATTAGCATAGCTGCGCCATACCGCAACTCGATGGTCACAGATCAATGACGAGCAGTGTAACACTGCACCGTTGGCTGGTTTGAGGGGACTGCTGCTCTTGAGGCCACGACCTGCGATTTCATTTGAGATCGGATGCAGAAGTCGAACACATGGTAAAAAGGTCGGAACAATCTTTATTTTTTTCCAGCTGATATAGGTTTTGTACAAATGAGCAGCACAAGCTTCGCACGCAGTTCTTGGTGTTCTTTCATGAGTCGAAGCTTCGGTGAAGACAAAGAACATACAGGTTTAGTACATCACCACACTTGTCCGTGAACACTTCTACCGGTATTGTAACAGGTGACGACTTATGCGTCGTATTGATGACTATGCAATGACTTGTAGCACTCAAGATAGAGAGAGATGAACTGTGACCTCAGCATTACCGTGTAACTCGTGAACACCACGAGAAAACACTATCAGAGATGGCAACCAGACTCCCCGTAAACGAAAATAACAACTTCATCCTCTTCCTCTACTTCCCAGTTGACGGCGTGATTTTCTTTGCATGAAAGCAACACCTTGCGAAACGCGCTGTGTGAACACTGGCGCCAGCAGATTACACTGCGGCGCTTGTTAGTACAATCAAGTGACCCAGTAACAACTTTTATTACCTGTCACAGGTAAAAAGAAGAAGATTAAACGTGCAGATAAATAAAAAAACTTAGCAACAATACAAAGTTCAGTTACAATGAACGAAATGGTCAAACATGTGGACATAAATGACGTGCGGCAGATCGAGTTGAACAAGAAGCTGCAATGAATAGAACATGCGCACGCAACTTACATAAGCGCTATGTTAAAGGGAACAACAATATACGGAACAATATACGGGCCGAAGCTTGTACACGGCTTGTGCGTGGTTGTTTCGCCAACTGCCCTCTTGGGAATTATGCCGACAGGCGGTTGCAAGAGAAGCGCGTTTTACCGCAATAACAGTATGAACGCGGTGAAGCACGCTTCACGTGCGTGAACAAGAAGTGTGCAGCCAGCACTGAGCGAATGAAAGCGTCGACGAGGGCGAACGTCTTCGTTTCTTGGCGACTCTTTTAGACTTACAGTTCTGTGTTCTAAACACATTATTTTAGATTACTAACATTCATTGGGAGTGACATTGAAGCTTGCCCTCCATTTGACGATTACTCTCAGCGTTGTATTTCGACGCCAGAGTTCTGCGCGGGACATCACTGATCGCGTCGCAAGCTGCATGCACGCTCTTTGAATGCCACTTTTGACGTGATTAAATTTACGGAAATGAATATAAGCTTCCCTTATTAGCTCAGGTAGTAAGCACCATTGTTTTCGGCTCTCTGTCTCTTTTCATGCGCATTTTTGAAGAAAAGATATGCGAAGTAACATCACGTCGTTCATATTATGCGCTTGGTAAAAGTATAGGCATGTACTATATTTCTCCTCTCTAAACGTATCATTCGGAATTGCCTGATGAACTTTACGCAGCGAACAACATCGCACACAGTGCTGGCTCGCAAAATGACCCGCAATGTCAGGCCGTGCCTTCCTCGTTCACACCGCAATGAAAGACGAGCGTCGAACAACAGATCATAAAAGATCAAATGCTGCAAAGAAAACAAGTTTTAAAAAACAAGTTAAGTATAGCGTCGTTTTGGGAGGAGACGCCACCTACACCGGTTTGGGTGAGTAATGCGCGGCAGGCTGCCACCGTGCTACGCATGCGCGATACTCGTGGTGAGGACGCAACGTCGGGAGTCGACGCGATCGATAGGCGCCCCTTTATTAATTTTTTTCTTCGGTTCTTGCGGGGAAGCTGGCTACTTGCGTGCAAGATGGCGGCCGAGTCTCCGCGGCGCCCCAGCTCTGCCCCAACGTTTTCTTTGAGCGCTGCCATTCACGTCGTAGGAAGCAGCGGACAAAGTGAAACCGCCTCGCCGCGTCCTTATTGAACAGTTTTATTTACACCTAAAGAAACAAAGATCGTATAAAAGATATTCAGCTCGTTTCATTCCCTGCTTCGTACGCGCTAAACACAGCGTGGTTCTTTGCTAAAAAATAATGCGTCGTGACTGCAAAATGAAGAACTGCGACTTCGAAGTGGACGTATTTGTTTTCTTCTTGTATCACAAGAAACCTATATAACAACAATTTGTTGCCATTGTTTTTCTATCGATTGATTATTGTTTATTTAGCTCACCGAGCGTGTTTCTCTAGCCAGAAAAAAAGAGAAGGGAACATTGAAACGGCGATGCTTAAATTGTGCTCACCCTAAAAAACAGCGAAACAGCGATCACATAAAATATATAATATGTCATGGTTGTTTGGTAATATATCGTCAATTGAGCGTTTTGGTTATTCTTCCAGCAAAATTCCTCCGCTGGATAGCATTTGGAGCGCAATACACGTGCACAAGCGTACGTTTCACAAGCATCGTTTACAATCTAAATGTGTCTCCTGAGACTTTTTTTTTTCCTCTGCCGTTTCTACATGTGATCGGCTAAGTTATTACAACGTTGGCACAGCGTGTTTTTATCGCTTCACTGAAGCTTTCATTGAAGTTCTGCAGTATCGTATCACTCCACTTCCCTTCCGCATTCAGAATTTACAGGAGGTAACTCGAAAGAGAACGTAAACGAAAAAGGAAACGCATCTATACGGCTACACTGCCTAACATATCGAGATTTATACAACGTTTTTGTTGCCGTTTATATCTTAACAATATTTGTACTGGTTACTCTTTTCTTTACGTTCTTTTTTGCGTCATTACAGAAGAAAGAATGCAGTGAACGGGTCATAACAAAAATGTAGTAAAAGCACGGATGCAACTGCTGGGCAGCCGCAAAGACGGCCGATACACAGACGTGTCCTATGCTGAAATTTTGTTCGTGTTGCAACCAAAAAGCGAACGAACAGGTTCCGATAATCTCACCCTCGCTCTATCTATGTATAGGTGCTCCTTCAAATATGGGCAATCTGCGACACGTACTCAGTGTAGAGATGAAACAGCATACGAACGAAAGTAATCGTCTTCTCACCTGTACTATTTCGTGTGGTTTCTTCTGGGACAGTGCTAGTTAAAAAACTAAAAACAAGCTATAGAGGGCGAAAATAAGCGAAAGAAAAAAGTATTGCAGCATAGTCCCACAACAATAAGTCAGTCGTAACAAGGGTGGCAGAGGGGTGGAGAGAACCGGGTGTCTCGTGGAGAAGAGAGCTAGGTGCTCGGACAGATTCCTCCAAGTTGCCCGTCGCTAGGCGATGTCGAAACAGTCTCACAGGCTGTCGCAGTCTGCCGCACAGTCGACCGCCTTGGCGGCCTTGAACACACGGAGCATTGTGCCATGTTCAAGCTTTCCTCCCGTCAGATGTCACACACTCAGGAAACGGACACTGCACAAGCTAGCGCCACGGTCGAGGATGCCTCCATTGATGCTCTTCGTACACTTTTCCTCCCAGTACGCGCGTTTTCTTTTGGCAGTTATGGTGGACGCTGCTCCGTAGACGTCATTCATGAGTCCCCGAATGAGCACCGTCCCATGTTCTGTGTCCTCCAGTGTGCCGCAAGTGGTGCATTCTTTCCACGGAATAAGTAAGTAGGGCCAATGGGGACCGCATAGCTCAAAGATAGGCTCTTTCCTCAATGAAAGTGTGTGCAGGAAGCAAACGAATGGCATTATCATCTGTGGAATGCAAGATGCTCGTTATTTGCTTAAGCGATGCCCCACGACGACACTTGCTCCACGATGTCCTCTTGTGCTTCCTATCAGCGATCAAATCAAAAGCGTGAGCTTGTGTCCAGGCTTATCGCTTTTAAGCTGTATTTGCCTTCAAAGCGGAAGATAGGAAGGTGACGGAAAAAGCAGTAGCAACACGGATAAAGAGTTTTCGATCAGCGTGCGTCGAAAAATGAAGGGCAACACCACGTTGACACAGCGGACACTGGAGTCATCACGGCGATGAGGTGACGGCTTGGACAGAAGGACGGGTGCCGGTCTCTCACTCTGCCACTCGGAGCGTACCTTATTTGGCAAAACCTTTATACTAGAGTGAAGAAGCCCCGTTGATAGCGGGGCCGTGGGCGGTCTTCAACAGACGCGCGCCGTGGCTGCCGTCGAAGTTACCGGCTGTGGTGCACACGCCTTGAGCTCACTGAATACTTCGGTGAAGAAGCCCGGCTCGCTGTTAATGCGCAGCATGCTGGAGCTCAGACTCTCAATGATCTGGAGACAGCGGTCCCAGAATTTGTCGCGGTTCTCGTCAACCAGGAAGGGCTTCAGTGGATACGATATCTCGTTGCCCATATACGCGTACGACAGGTACAGGCACGTCAGCACGACGGCCTGCAGCTCGCGTTCGCTGGTCACGTCCTCGTCGACGAGCTCGCGCACAAGCATGTACAGGAAGACCACATTTGCAGGGTTGATGAAGGCGATGTCCTGCCAGCCCTGCAGCAGCAGTGACCTGTCCACGGTTCGAAGCCAGAGTACCGCGTCGCCTGGCTGGAAGTCGCGCAGCCGCTTGCAGCGCTGCCCAAGGAACTCGCCCAGGCAGCGGAGCAGCTCGGATGTTGAGGCTTGAATGACGGTTTTGCGCTGAGGGCTGCCGCCGGCCGTTAGCTGCTGAGATCCGGCCGGTTTTGGGGGAGCCGGCCTCACCACGGCTGGCTTCGGTGGCAGGGGAGGTGGGGCCGGCTTGGTACCAGTTGGCGGCCGGTCGACGAGTCCGCGACCCGAGCCCACAATATCAAGACCAAGGTTGTAGCAGGAAAGGGACTTGTGTACGTTCTTGTTTGGATCAACGGGTTCCAAAGGTGGTCGCTGCGCGGCTGCTGACTTAGTCTTTTCTGCCTTCTTCTTGGTCGAGACGTTGAAGTGCTTCCAGCTCAGGGCGTTGATGAACAGAGTGTGCTTCTTCAAGTGGTTGCCGCCATGGTGGTTCTGGTTGTTGTTGTTATTGTTATTATTGTTGTTGTGATTGTTGCCGTGGTGGTGACCGTTGTGGTAATGGTGGTGGTTGTGGCCTCCGCCAGCGATCGGTGGCTGCGTTTGAGACGCTGGCGGCGCCGCCATCCTGTCCTGGTGGTGGCCCATCTTGGCGGAGTGCTGGCTGTTCTTGGCGTTGTTGAGCTGCTCGTAGCTGTACAGGTTGTATTCGCTGTAGCTCTGCGGCTTGCGATCTCTCGGAGAGAAGCTCAGCACAGTGCCCATGGTGGTTCCGTGGCCGAAGCTGCTGCAACCTCGTCCAGGTGTCCTCTCTGTTGTCGAAAAGATGATACTCGTCCCTGTTTTGCGAGCGGCTATCGCTCAGCTAGCCCGGTAGCGGCGGAGGCAACCGTCGTCCAACATGTCGCCCGCGCGCATTCTGGGTCCGATCGAAGCGGGGCCGATTTGTACGGGCAGCGTTGCCCGGGCGACGGTCGGAGTGCGCGTGCGCACAGCCAGTCTCTTCTCCGCCGCTGGACGTTGCGCCGAAGCGAAGCTATGGCATCACCCTCCCCGCTGTATCGCAACGCCACTGCTACCCGTCTCCGCCGAAGGCGCCGGATCGATACGGGTGTGATAAGCACTGAGGGGATGGAGCGAAGGGAAAAGAGGGAAACGGGAAGGGTAAAGCAGCGACTCCCATTGGGATGCTGTTGCTCCCGTGGATGGCTGGGTTGCGAAGCAGACAGGGAGGAAGATGCGGAGTGTGCCGAGTTTTTCTCCCGATGCCCACCGCGACGTTCTTAAAGTAAAACAGACGCCTGCTGTAGCCCGCTAAATCGTATGCTGGGAAACAGGCGTTGTGAGCATGCAGCGTGATGAGCCGAGACGGATGCTACTCTTTCACTCAGTGAGGGGGACTTTTGGATCTTTGAACCTTCATACCACGATTCTTTTCATGTATTTTATGGGCGGTGGGCGCAATTTCTGGCCAATGTTGTCGAACGAGCTTCTCTTTATTCACTTTTATTTTCTTATTTCATTCTCGTATTTAATCGCCTCCTGCGACATGTCCTCTTGCGATTTCTTCAGGCAAAATATTTCCAAGGTTATTCGGACGGAACTAGGGAACTGAAAGTGAATTGCCGAATCGCTCTTGCTCGCTTGTTTTGGCAGATCTGTGAACGTACATGGCGAAAAATTAGAGCAAACGTTGACAATAAGTCAAAGAGGTGCGGCTTCGTTCATGAAAATTTTTATAATGAAAGGAAAAAAAGAAAGAAAATAAGGAAGGAAGTAAGAAAGAATAAAGGACAGCGGAAAAACTCTACACTGCCCTCAGAGTATAGGAAAAATGACCACGACAATCAATTGTGCGTTAGTAAACGCAGAGCCGTAAACCACAACTGGGATTAACCCGATGCGCGTCAGCGAGAGCGCGGACACAGAAAATGGCAATTCGCAAATGTTTCCTGCTCTTCCACGGAAGCTTTACCATTATCGGCTTATATAAAAAACAAAACAAAACAAAAACCACTATAAAACAAAAAAACAGACCATTAACATGAATATCTCAGCGCATGACCATCGGTCAGCATTGGCAAAATGATTAATGTCCGAGAGGTAATAAACGACATTCTTTCCGACAGATCAGGCATCACCCTATAGGATCCAGTAAAGAACAAAGTCGAGTTGACTATGAAGTAGCGACCCATGTGGTGTTGGTTGACATAACTCGTAACATCGTAAAATAAGCATCACAGAGGGGAAAAAAAAAGCTAATACTGGGTGACCTCGTGCAGAGTATTTACGAAGGGTGATGCGAGAAAGCGCTGGCGTTTCTACTGGGAATATTCGCATGCTTCAAGTTCATTGCTCAGCTCCAAGCGTTTGCGCGCACAAAGCTCAGCTTTCTGCGAGTTCGTGGACTTGGTGAAGAGAGCCGAGTCGAGTGTATTCAATATACAGAGGCGCGTGCGGCTAGAAAGAATAATTGAACTTCATTTCTCGCATAGCGCGTCAGTCGCGTGCCGCTTCGTTCGGAAAATTTCGCTCTTGGTTCCCATAAATCATGACATTCAATTCGCGCCGACTCTTCTCACCGGGTCGTTTTTTTTTGTCAGCCATGCGTGTGAAAACAAGCAGCCGGTGAACCGACGCTATAGTTTAAAGAAAGGTCTTCGAGTTTTAAATGCGATAGCTGAGCCCGTTTTCGGGCTTTTGGGTTTTCGGTTCGTTCTCTATTGCGACACTCTGTATTAATGGTTGCTCTCGAAGCGATTCAGTGTGGATGAAGAGCTTAACATAAATTGAAGCTGCTCGTTTATCCTTATCAAAGTTGCTCCTGCGACAATAGCGGTGCACATAACTAATGCGTATTGGTCGGCGATGAACTACGTTTTTATGAATAGCGTTTATGTGAATTTATTTTAAACGTAAACTACATTTGCGTCCAAGTTTGATAGATTTAATGCGGAGTTTTTAGCCTCTATCAGTATTCAAACTCTTACCAGTTGTTAGATTCAACTAAACTATATTTTCTCCTACAATATGTAGTTAATACGGATACAGCTGCACTGACTTTTATTCATTTATTTTTCGTACTATAATAAGCTTTTTTCTTTCTCTCTCTCTCTCTCTTTTAGGCAGAGCCTTACCGGCTCTTTCTTTGAATTTCTCTTTCTCTATGCACCAGCGGAACCAACAATATCTGCAATTATTATTAGGCAGGGCTGATTGCAAGACTGTCATTTCTTGAGTTACTTGTATGTGAAGCATAGTGGGATAATCATAGGATGAACAGGTGAAGTGCCTAAGACTGGCTGGCCGACGTTTCGATAGGAGGACCTATCTTAAAAAGATAGGTCTTCCTATTGAAATGCCGGCCAGCCAGCCTGAGGCACTTCACCTGTTTATCCTATGAATAAGTCTGAGGCACTTCACCTGTTCATCTAATGATTATCCCACTACGTTGTTTCCATCTGTCGGCTCCCATCAAGATTTCGGATCTGTATGTAAATCAGTATGTTGTGTTACGGCTTGTATTCCGCGTGCCAAGCCCAGAATTGTTGGTGAACAAAGCCGATTTCATTGTTAGTTTGAAACCTTCCATGTACCTATATATGGGCCATCGTAGGCTTCATACCTGCCATACGCCTCTATACTGCCTGAAAGCGCTGGCGTAAGTTACAAAAGTGTGTTGACAAGGTACTCAACGAGTTATTTTTCCCCGTCAATTCTACGTTCCACATCTCAATATTCAAAGTAATAACGCCAAGCCTTAGAGCCTTAGAGTTTTCTACAATAGCTTAAATTGTTCACACCAGGATGGAGAGTAGGATGATGATGAGGTGTTTTTGCAACAGCCATGAGTGAGCATCGAAATTTTATGTAAAATTTGTAATCATTATTCTAAAGTTTCAAGATATTTCATGAGACCACTAAATTCTGAAATTTTATGAGAGCACGGTGAGCCACATCTGAAGGAAAACAAGAAGAAAAAGATATAGCCTATAGTCATGCTTGCTAGGAATAACATCACCTGTCAGTCTTGGATATTTAGGAAAGAGCTGTGCTGCGAGCACCCCTAAAGGTTTTTAGAAGATATCGTATCGCTGTGCGCTGGAGAATTGCGTGAATCGACGTAGGTTGGACAGGTCCAGTTGTTGCTGTAGTTGCGAACAACTTTGATCGTGAGATGTCAACTGCCGTCACTGTAAATGTACGACAAGTTTGTTTGCTCCTTGCAAAAGTGTGCCTCTATCTGAGTAATTGCTTGTGCTAGCCTTGCTTTTAGAGAACACGGATGTGGAGGATGGGGTATGAAGGAGTGCGAGTCACGCGTATCGTACATTAACACTGCCAAGCAAGGCAGCTATTGTCATGACGAAGTTGTTCAAAGGTTGGCTCCAGCGGCGTGCCCTGGTAATGCGCTTTCACATATCAGTCAGTCAGTCAGTTTATTTTCCTTAAAGACCCCCAATGGGGGTATTACATAAGGGGTGGGAATAATATTTAACAAACGTAATCAATACATGGGTTTCAACTATATACATTCTTCATATTACAAGGAAATATGCATGTACAATAAAAAACACACGTAACCAACATGTAATTCAAAAAAGCACTTGAAGGTTATTTGTTAGAAGATGGTCAGTGACATGTTGTGCAAAAGAAGATGGACATATTATGTCGACAATGGAAAAAGGGAGGTCGTTCCAGTCTTTTGCTGTGCGGGAAAAAAATGACGCGAGAAATGTTGATGTTCGAGCGCGCATTAATGAAACCTGCTGCGTGTGGCTTGTCCTGGCTGATATGCGTGTTGCGGGTTTGATGTAAGATGGTTGATGTAGGATTGAACTGTGAAAAAATTTATGGTAAAGACAAAGAGAAGAAATGCGCCGACGAAGAGCGAGCGATGGAAGATTGGATAGTAATTTTAGTGATGTGACGCTGATGTCGTATGAATACGAAGAATGAATGAAGCGAGCTGCACGGTTTTGAACTGATTCTAGAGCGCAGATGAGGTATGCTTGGTGCGGGTCCCAGATGGCGGATGCGTATTCCAATTTCGGTCGCACTAGTGATGTGTAGGCAAGTAATCTTATCTGCATTGGAGCACTTTTGAGGTGACGTTTTAAAAAGCCTAAGGTTTTGTTAGACGATGAAATGATGTTTTGGACATGCGTACGCCAGATCAGATCGCTAGTCACGGTGACACCTAGGTATTTATAAGAGTTAGTCAGTTCTAGGGGTAAGCTGTTGATTGTGTACGGAAACATGAGCGGATTATTGCTACGCGTAAATGACATAGTTTTGCATTTATTTACGTTTAGTGTCATTAACCAAGTGGTACACCATTTCGAAACGTTAGTAAGATCGTTCTCTAAGGTTAACTGGTCAGAGGTGTTTAGTATTGTGCGGTAGACAACGCAGTCATCTGCGAACATACGTATATTACTGGTTACATGCAAAGGTAAGTCGTTAATATAGATTAAAAATAGTAGCGGGCCAAGGACGGAGCCTTGAGGGACACCTGATGTTACTGGGATGGCAGTAGACAGGTGGTTATTTACAGCGACGCGTTGTGATCGATTAGTAAGGAACTCTATTATCCATTTTATGACGGTGGGATGTAAATTTAGTTGGGAAAGTTTAGCGAACAATCGTTGATGAGGCACTTTATCGAATGCTTTAGCGTAATCAAGAAAAACGGCATCAGATTGCACGTTAACGTCGAGGTTAGTATGAATGTCATGCAAGAAGGCTGCCAGCTGTGTTTCACACGACAACCCCTTACGGAAGCCGTGTTGTGAAGGGTGAAAAAAATTATTGCTGTCGAGAAAATTCATTATGTGGGAGTAGATGACATGCTCCATGATCTTGCAGGGGACGCTTGTTAGGGAGATGGGGCGATAGTTAAGTGGAGAGTTTCTATCGCCTGATTTGAAGACCGGAACGACCTTCCCTATCTTCCAGTCACATGGGATGATTCCTGAGGAAAGGGACTGGGAAAATATTAGAGCAAGAAAGAGCGAAGCACTCTCTTTAACATTTTTTAGAATTTTGGAATTGATACCATCCATGCCCGCAGAGGATGACAATTTCATTTTTTCTATTATAGACAATATTCCATTTGCGCAGAAATTGATTGCTGGCATGTCATGATTACAATTAAAGCCAAGTGAAGGTATGCAGGAGTGTATGCTTGATTCATCAGTAAAAACTGTAGCAAAAGAAGCGTTGAATAGATTCGCACAATCCCCGTCAGTAATAGCTTCACCAGATTCAAAGGTTAGTACAGTGTCACGCGGTTTGTCAGCCTTAAGTGTTTTCCAGAACTGTCTGGGATTAGTCTGCAGTATCTTGGGTAGGTCTGTGTTATAGAAGAAGTTTTTTGCTTTGCGCAGGGCTAAAAGATAATTGCGGTCAGTCTCATAGTACCTATCCCATACACTCGGTTGACCTGCACGTTTGGCAGATCGGAATAAACGTTTCTTTTTATTTTCAAGGCGTTTTAGATTTTTAGTAAACCAGGGTTTGTTGCAGGTGCTTGTGAAGCTGACTTTAGGTATGAATTTATCGGTTAGCTCCGTAAGTTTACCGATAAAGCGGGTCCAATTCGTATCTACTGTGTGTTGATGTAAAGTTGCTTGGAAAGTGTGGAAGAATGCGCTAAGAGCTTCGTTTATTGTTTCGTAATCCCCTCTGTCATATAGAAGGATCGTTTTTTTGTAGGTTTCTCGTTTAAGCGGTTGAAAAGAAAAAGTGGCGTGAATTGTCTTATGGTCACTGATTTCGGGTAGATAGTGAATGCGTGACAGGCTTTCAGGATTGTTGGTTAGTATCAGATCCAGGACACTGGCTGTATCTTGCGATACACGTGTTGGCTCTGTGACTAGTTGGGTCATGTTGAAGTTTAGGCAAATATCAAGAAACGCATTAGCTTCACCTACACCCGTAGATGAATGCACATTGCTGGTGCACCATTCTATTTGTGGGAAATTAAAATCACCGAATAAAAGTACGTGCGCGTTTGGATGAGCAGACGTGAGCTGGCACATGGCCTGATTAAGTTGGTTGCAAAAATTGGAACTAGCACGGGGTGGTCGGTAACAAACGCCCAGTACAACGGACTGAGGACGTGCCTTAATAAGTACCCAGAGCATTTCTAGCTCTGTTTTAATATGTACGACTGAGCAAGATAATTGCTCGTGAACAGCAATGAGTACACCGCCACCACGAGTAGATGCGCGGTCATTCCTGTACAACTGGAAGTTCGGTAATTCTGACAGAACTTCGTCATCACGGATGTCATCAGTTAACCACGTTTCGGTAAGTAATAGCACATTGCTTTCAGAGGATGATACAGTGCTAGATATAAGTTCCCGTTTGGGTAGGAAACTGCGAGTGTTAGTGTAAATAACAGAAAGTGAAAGAGTTTTGCTAGTAACCGCAACAGCGGTCGTTTTTTTTTTCCCGGTGGCTTGATTGCTACGATAGTTCTTTGACGGTGTTTGATTCGGCGTCGAAAATGTAGCGCTTCTGATTCATGTGCAGTGTTTTGAAGTGCATTGAAAATGGCTTGTTGTTACTTCTCGCAAAAGCAATTAGTTGTTTTCTAGCATTTTGGACTGAGCGTGAGAAGTCTTCACCTATGCCGTAACTTGTCCCCTTAAGCTTGCGACCACTCGATAATATTGCAGTTTTTGTCTTGTGCAGAGCAATCTTCACGATTATGGGCCGGGAGCGTTCAGGTGAATGACGACCGAGACGATGCGCGCGTTCGATATCTCTTGGTTCTAAGTGAACCTGTAAGTTGTCCCGGCAAAGATTCATTACCAGCCGCTCCGATTCAGAAAATGTTTCAGATGCGGAAGGGTCCGGGATACCGTAAAATATTAGGTTGTTTCGCCTTGAGCGATTTTCAGCGTCATCAATACGGGCTTCTAGTGCAAAGATTCTGCAGGAGGTCTGCTCCGTGTTAACGCGCAGGACTTCTATTTCTTTTCGAAGTGGTACCAGAGACTGATAATGACTTTCAAGGTCTGATAATCTTTTGTTCAGTTCGCCAATTGTTTTATCGGTGTTACCGAGCTGAGACTTCAAGCCCTGTACTTCTGCAATTAGTTGTGTTTGACCTGTAGACAGCTTACGCAATTCAGCAAGAAGGTTCTCAGAAATATTTGAAGGGCCAGGGTTAGTTTCAACATCTCCAGCTAGAATTAGTAGTGCACGAATTACATGGACACACTCGGCAATAATAACCATACAGCAATGCGGGCTTGGCAGCTGTACCAGAAAGTAATTACCAGATCTTTTCGAAAAGACAACGTAGGGCTCACCAACCTGCATAGCGGGAGCGAATTGATTAGTGATCCGTGCAGTGGCACAGACACCAAGCCCACAGCGCTCCGTTGAAGGTCCTTGTTCTTTTATAGGTGTCGGGCTCGTGGATGTCGACGATGATGCAACCGTCCAGGCTTGGTTGAGCTCAGCTGCCCAGAGGCCCTCTTCTGGTCGAGCCAGGCATTTGACGATAGGCAGAGGGCATGCGCTGCCTTCGTCGCTTCCAGGACAGCTGAAGCCATGTTCCGTCGGCGCTACCGCATGCGCAAGCGCAGGTAGCAGCAGATGAGCGATGACGTAACGGACCATCTGCATAGCGGGAGCGAATTGATTAGTGATCCGTGCAGTGGCACAGACACCAAGCCCACAGCGCTCCGTTGAAGGTCCTTGTTCTTTTATAGGTGTCGGGCTCGTGGATGTCGACGATGATGCAACCGTCCAGGCTTGGTTGAGCTCAGCTGCCCAGAGGCCCTCTTCTGGTCGAGCCAGGCATTTGACGATAGGCAGAGGGCATGCGCTGCCTTCGTCGCTTCCAGGACAGCTGAAGCCATGTTCCGTCGGCGCTACCGCATGCGCAAGCGCAGGTAGCAGCAGATGAGCGATGACGTAACGGACCATCTGCATAGCGGGAGCGAATTGATTAGTGATCCGTGCAGTGGCACAGACACCAAGCCCACCTGCTTAAATTCGCGAAAGTAATGCGCATCGAAATTGAATTCTCCCGCCACGAGACTTTGAAAGACAATGATGAACATTTATTTAATGTATTTTATAGTTACGCTTTGATACTATCTCTTCAAAAGCTCCTTTTACGACGTTTCATCTTGCGCGACTGCTTCATGAACACCGTGAACACAACTCAAGTACGACAGGAACACCAAAAAAATAAAGAACATCCCAGTGTTGTTTTCCAACTGAAAGTTAATCGAAAACACGCCGTAATTAAGTTAAATAAGAAGGATCCAACTCAAATATAACCACAAGAAAAGCTTCGAGGACGCATAAGGTACACCATCAAGAGTAGAATGCGTTGGCGTAACCAGAACCTGTTCGCATCATGATCTCAATTCCACACCAATTTATTACGTCGCCATATCGTCATGAACCAAATGAACAAGTAGCTGACATAACATCGCTTCATCATCGAGCTCTAGAGCAAAAGAACAACATAGCCTATCAGTGGATACTGAGCCGTTGAAGTATATACGGAAATCACCGATCTGCTCATGATGCTCTCCATTGACCAGCTATAGCGTTATCAAGAGTGGAAGCAAATACAGGCCTTTGTTCACTGCTCGTGAATAGAATCTAGCGCTGAAACTCGACAGAATTTACCGACGCCCGTCTTCTCAACTTGAACCCGAATCTACAGATCTGTCTTCCTTCGGGAATAGCTAGGGCTGATGAGGCACTCCTGTACCACCCGCGGGGCTTGAGATGACCCTCACAAATGCTTATATTCATTCCGTATCGAAACTGCCAGCAGCCCGACATGTGATAACTGTATCGCTGCGAGCAGACAATCACCCATCTTCTCTGCGGGTGTCCTCGCTTCAGTACACCAACAAAACAACTGTCAAAAGTGTTTGCCATAACCACACATTTAATCAAGGTTTCACGCGATAAAACGAACCCATAACACTACCCGGATAGGTTTTGCTCGACTTCGGACGAAGACAGAAGACTCACAGAACATAGACGAGCACTGTGTTCCCCTGTCTTCGTCGCGCTAAACCTATCCGAGTATGTAACAACTTGCCTAATTCAAAGTGCTATTGGATCAGAACACTATAGATGAGGCGGAAAAAAAAGGAAGGGAGGCTACACGTGGGGCACTAATTGTAGATATCAGACAGAGTTTTCAAATTATGGCTCCACCGCGGTGGTCTAGTGGCTAAGGTACTCAGCTGCTGACCCACAGATTGCGGGTTCGAATCCCGGTAGCGGCGGCTCCATTTCCGATGGAGGTGGAAATGTTGTATGCCCGTGTATTCAAATTTGGGTGCACTTAAAGAACCCCAGGTGGTCGAAATTTCCGGAGCCCTCCACTACGGCGTCTCTCATAATCATATGGTGGTTTTGGGACGCTAAACCCCACATATCAATCAATCAGTTCTCATATCATGAACAAACGGTCGGACCTTGAACTGCACATATGGGATGGGGAAAGAAAATAGACGTGTTATTTTCGTTTTCAAGAAAAAAAGAAGGGAGAAAAAAGTAAGGTGAAGTGTATGCGGTATCATATCGAGCGAGTAGTGTTATTTTGTTCTATTAACAGCGACCCACAATTCCATTCGTCACTTCGCTCTTGCGGCTTTGTTTGCTTACATTGAGCAGTTCCATGGGATTTGTGCCACCGCTTGTACACTCGGTTCAGAGCATACAATGTCTCTACATCGTAAATGCAGCGACTATAGGTATTAACGACCGATTTCGTTGTCGTCCTTGCTGGACGCAAGGGAGGTTCACGAAACAGAGCAATAAATTCTTATTTGTACAGAGCGGTTGTCCCTGGCACTTGCGCATCCTGTAGCTCGTTCCTCTGTAATAGAGATCGATGGGCCACTAACTCTATAGACAAGAAGAGCCGTCTAACGGCTCCACTCAAGGGCACGGTAAAGCCCCCGCGCTTAAAAGGGCTGTTGACACGAAATTTCGAAGCCAAGTTTAATTCTCCATGCACACGAATATCCTGTTAGACGACTCTCTAAGCAAGTGTGAGGCTCCGGAAATGGTGATAAGGTTTTATTTTGACATAAAATGTGAAGTTTCGTTAGGCGCACCAACTGATTGAAATCGACAGTAGCTTTACATCCCGCAACAGCATCTCTTTTGTCGACTTCACAAACCATGGGTGCTATGCAGGATGAGCCGAACTTCTCGGGCAGACGAGTTTTCTCCGAGCTCGCTCTATGGAGGCCATGGGAAGAAGACAGTGCGGAGGCCGTGATTGCAGCGTTGATAAAAATGGCCACAAGGACGCGCGTGGCATGGGAAACGCGTGCGGGACGTTTGCGGCGGTTATCAAAGAAACACCACGAGCGAATACGTCAGCGCCGCCACACAGTCAATATTTTAACAGCTCAGCGACGTTGTGGTGGCTAGCGACGTCAGCGTGATTGTCGCGCTTTTTTCCGACTCAACACGTGCCTCCCACTGGCGTGTTTGTGGGCGCTTGTCTTCTTTGGGGCAGGTTCCTTTGTTCCACCTACAACACGGAAACTACCACTATCGAAGGCAGCAAGGGTGAACACTCTCGTGCTGCTCCTTCCCCCCTTCTAACTTATATTGCAGATTAAAATAAGGACAGGTGGTCACAAGGGGCACTCGCATCATGGTGGCCATGCGGCTGGATACGTCGCGAGCGCGATGAAATAGAATAGGAGATATCGTAGCCCCGTATTGATATAGCTTTTACTACTGCATGCGTGTATGCACAGTCTGCGCGATAAAACTGATAGATTAATCGTGCCGCTCCATGAGCACTGCTCCTTGTCAAGAGCAAACGTAGTGGGCGTACCCGATCTTCGCCGCGGAGGTCTGTCAATCAAACTGATTGACGCGTGAACTCGGATACAAACTGGTTGATTCTGGGAAGGCCCCAATTCCAATCGTGACTGTCACGATGCCGGTGTGACTGTCAAGTACTTCATGTGGTGGACGCTAAGCAGCAGCTTCTTTGCATAAAAAATACATTGGTCAGCTTGCATTGCTTGCGGAAGGCTGAAGCCATATAGGAACTTGTGATAACCTATAGCTTTTTCCGTCGTCCACTCATCAGCTTGGTCGGCTTCGATGTGAAGACAGCATCAGCTCTGTTTTAATTTTGATTATACGAATTGACTAAGGCTTAATGACTATTACACTGAGCTGTTTCGTCTTCATTGATACGCTTTTAATAATAAGGCAATTATCTCGGGCGCAATTTGCAACATAATGATCAGCATGAAGTTAATAATTGTAATGTTGATTAGCACAATCCTGATCATCATCATAGTATTATGGGCTAATTAACATGGTTTTAGTAAGCGTGCTCATGATTAAAAGCCAACTGCGGTGATTATTCGACCCTGTTAGGGTTTTGGTGTTTCCGTTTCCTGAGACACTCTTGTCACGAGCCCAATTGCTGAAATGCTCAGGAAATTCGAAAATAATTTTCAATAACCAAAACGGTGCAAAACCGAAACCCAACCGGGGGTTCTGTCTGCGTATATGACGTACTATTTGGTAAGAACCAGAGGCCGTATACTGGTCTCGCTGGCACGTAGTATGAAAGACTGTGAAGACCACACCAGCGAAGCGCCGGCCAAACACTGCAGGGGAAGAAATAATGCTTTCCCGTGCCATACCCGTGCCAAACACTGCCGCCGTCACCTTGTGGCCAGCACAATAAACGCTTTAGCGGCCAAAGTAGCGATGCCACCGGCTGCGTCACTTCCGTTGACATGCCAAAAAAATTGCCCGCAGCTTCCCTCGGGGGAACACTGAGGAAGATGCGGAGCACATAATTGGTTAACGGGGTGTTAAAGTGCGACTTACTTGGGTCGATGGCTAAATTGGTTAACGTGGTTGTGAAATGGGGTGTTATATTGCGACTTACTTGGGTCGATGGCTAAATTGGTTAACGTGGTTGTAGGAGGGGGTGTTAAATGTGTGAACACGTACACACGTATGCGAAAGGGCGGCGCTGGTCGAAGGGACGTCGATCATTGTGTTTGCGTATTCGTTGGAATTCATTTCATCGCGACCTTGGACGTCGACGCACCGTACAAACCAACCGACGAGCGGCAACTGATCGAGCGAGCGCCGACCTTGAGTATATATACAGCGCGACGGCGCATGCACTGTCAGCTGTTGAATGTTCTCGAAGCGCGACGGCGCATGCGCGTCCACTGGAGAATCAGGAGAATTGTAGAATGTTCTCGAAGGGGAGAAGCGCGCGCGGCACAGATGGTGGGTGACGGTGCATGCGCGCGTCAGCTGTCGAATGTTCGAGAAAGGGGAGAAGCGCAACGGCGCATGCGCGCGCGTCAGCTGCCGATGTTCTCGAAGCGCGACGGCGCATGCGCGCGCGTCAGCTGCCGATGTTCTCGAAGCGTGACGGCGCATGCGCGCTACATTATACAGCTAGCGAATGTTCGTGAAGAGGAGAAGCGCACGCGGTGTGTAGAAGAGGAAGGTTGCACAGATGGTGGAGGAGTGAAGCGCGCGCGGTGTGTAGAGGAGGAAGGGATGCACAGATGGTGGAAGAAGGAGGAGGAAGCTTGCGGACGGCGCCGCACTACAAGCCTCGAGTATTAGATGCTCCGCATCTAAAATGATGTCACACAGACATTGTTGCCAATAAGTCCGGCAAGCGAGATGAGCTTTTCGAGACAATTTTTAAATTCATTTGCTAACAATGAGCGCATCTCTCAAGCTTGTATTGGGCATAAATGAAAGAAATGTGCAAAGGAACGTACCCAGCGAATTTTATTAAGATCCATTGGCCTCGAAAAATAGCCGCAGTTGACCTTTAACGTCGCGTCAATTTCTTCTTGAGTTGAAGGGGGGTGGTGGATGGAGCCTGGGTCGTGTGTGATTTTGTGCTCTATCTGTGCCATGGTGAAAAAAAATCGAGAGAAGGGGGTGGGGGGCATGGGCCCGGTGTGGTGCCACCTCCTGCCTACATCTGCGCACTGCCTGCGCACTGCCATGGACGCAAGACACGGAGAAAGTCATAGTTCACCGTATGGACCAAACTTTGTTCATGACACAATTATAAACGCACGCGAAAACACGTGGCCATGCCAGTAGCGCGTAAATATATAATAAACAATAATGAATCACGTCATAGAACGAAAACGGAAAAATGTTTATCACGGATAGACGAGGCCACATGTCACGATGTTGTTTTTTTCACCTGTTGTGTAGAATAATTTTCTTTTCTTGTTTTTTTTGGTCCGGGAGAAACTTAGCAATGCTTGGAGATCTTTCCAAGTTCATCTCAATAAAAAAAGAATCTCAGTCTGCACACAACTATAATGCTACTTTTCTTGAGTTAAACTGACGTTCTCAGTTGTGACTATATTTTGCGTATTTTTTCCAAATGAGTGCTTACCAGAGATGCGTAGCTAGGGCGTTATTTTGGGAGGGGTCCCACCCAAATACATGCATGTGCGCTTGTGTGTTTGTATGTGCGCGTGTACACAAATGCATACCTACTGAGAATATCTGAAGGACTGCCCCCCACCCGCCCTCGCTCTCGGACTCTTTTCTGGCTAGGCCTACGTCTCGCAGGAACGCCCTTTTTACGTCACAAAGGAAGGGACGCCAACCCACGCATGATGGTTTGACGGAGCCGTCTTTCTTATCGCGCCGAACTATTTCCAGAAATACTTCGGCACGAGCTCCGGGCATTCTTATAATAACATCACCGATGGATCGAATATGGTCGCATCGCAAAACGAGGTACGCGGGCACAATGTATGACAGTGCGTAAAAATAACCCTAACGCGTGACCATCGCCCTCCAAATATATCGTTCATGCTACCTACAGGCAAACGAAAATCGCTGCACTCATTGTTCGAGCTTATTCGTTTTTTTATTGCCTCGTTTCGTGGCAGGCACACAATGTTCATGTGATGTCCTCCACACAGATCCTCTTGCGACAAGTTTTACACAGCTCTGTTGAAGTGAATATACCAGTGGTCGTACTTATAATAAATGGGGGAAATTGAAACTTTAGCGGAAATTTCTATTTATGTTTTTCACATGTTTTTTTACACTACTCCCGTTGTATGCGACGATTCTTTCACATCATGTGCAGCGTCAGCGAAGTTCACCTTGTAGACACAGCAGTCGTGTATATATGTGGTGGCACACCGAGCCCTTGCCCCTCCCCCTTTCATGAAAATTTTTTTCGCCATAACATACGCAGCGAAAAATAACCATATACCTTCCTGGCCTCCTTCAGATCAAAGAGACGCCCCCCCCCCCTCCGTTCACCCGAAAAATATTTCGGCCCACGCCTCTGAGACACATTGGACGGGGGTTTAATTCTTAAAGATGTCAAATTCCGTATAAGGCGACATTTCAAGCCAATCAGAGTGGCCGTACGTAGCAGCCTTCTGGGCCATCCAGAGTTGACCTATGGCGGAGTCTGACTACATGGCGAAATTTCACAATTTCCACAATACAGTCCGAGGGCATACTTTTGTATGCCGCCACACAAAACACGCGTTTGTGCTATGCTGCCCTATAACACCGCAGGGACCAGACATGTGCACATAAAAGAGGCCAACTCCGCTCGTGGTATAGCGGCAGCGGAGGTGCAACGGCCATAGAAAGACGAAGCAAGGTGTGGGAGCGGCCATTTGGTATTCCTTAAGATTAAAACTTGATTGATTGATTGATTTGTGGGGTTTAACGTCCCAAAACCACCATATGATTATGAGCGACGCCGTAGTGGAGGGCTCCGGAAATTTCGACCACCTGGGGTTCTTTAACGTGCACCCAAATCTGAGCACACGGGCCTACAACATTTCCTCCTCCATCGGAAATGCAGCCGCCAAGATTAAAACTTCAGTGCCAAAAGTGCATTGCAGAGAAAGAAACGACGAGGACATGTGTAAGCTTGCCACTATCATTTATTAAAGCAACACACAAATATATACCTGTCCGATGTGATCACATGTGGTACCCATTTATTTGTGGGTTGCTTTTATAAATAATAGTTGGAAGTTTGCGATCGACCTCGTTGTGTTTTCGTCTGCCTTGCATCTTTGGCGGTGAAGTTCTGACATGAAAAAAGCTAGGCTCCCATGTTCATTCACGTAAGATAACTCGGAGGTGAAGTATATCCGGTGTGACTGTCTTATCATGCATCTTGAAGCACACAAGGGCGATGCGATAGCGCAAATGGCGTGCTTAAGCCTGCGAGGTGTGAGTTTGGTCATGTAACTTTTTTGTGCGACATGCCGGTTTTTCTTGCAAGCTCACGTTCGCATGGGAAGCCTAAGCGTTTCGCTTAAAATTATTAAAAAAGGGAAACTCGTTGGAGCCATCGTATCGACGAGTGAAAGGAGGCGCATGCCTTCAGTACCGGAATAAGTACCTATGCAATTTCCTTTCACTGCACTTTCCTAACATCTCAAAGGGGGTCGAAATGTCGAATCTAATGACGCTACTCTTAAAATACTCCATTATAAATTATTCTCCAAGCGTAAATTTTCGCCCGCTGCGGGAACTGCAAAGTCTCCTTCAAAGCAACTTCAACTTACGTCGAATGGCGGATCAATCTAAAAAAATGCGCAATTAATGAGTTTTGGGCACTTCTACACGCAGCACCGAGTGTATATACCGGGAGGGCCGTGCTTATGAAGGCTTTCTATGCATTATAAATATATACTCGTGATTCAGCGGAAGACGAGGCATGCCCGTTATTCGACCAGAGTCAGCAATGCACGCGTTGAAAGGAACGCGTGGGAAGACGGGAGCCCATTCGCAGCTACCGAGTGGTGATTACTTCCACGTGGGGATTTTCACGGGATTCTAAAGGACGCACTCGCCGAGGAAAAACACCACGCGCACTCCCTGCACTCGTGTGTCCGAATGCGCAAGCTTTTCTGCAAAAGCTATAGGAGCTTCAGCGAGAGCTATAGGAGAGAGAGACAACATTTATTTAAGAAAAAAAAAAGTGGCTCATCGCAAGAAGATGCTCGTTGTCTTAGCTCGCTGTCTTCACACCCTAATTATACTCTTCCTTTCCTCCACCCCTCCTCCTCCTCCTCCTCCTAATTATGTAGACTCCGCCCGGCGAGCCTCGTGCAACTCGTGGCGTCCAAGCACGCGTTTCCCACTAGGCGAAAAGAAGGTGCGAAGAAATGGAACGGGGCGTACTCGATAACTTCGGGAAGGTTATAACCTCGCGCGGAATAACGAAAGCTCGTGAATTGAATAATCAATAAATGCAGCATACTTGATCAGGCAAACCTCTTTCAGAGAACGAAACGTTTCAAAACATTCTGCGCGCTGTAAGGAAGGCTTTCCGTGTCAGGTATGCCTTGCAAACTGGTACAACCAGCATGAATGTCAAGTTTCGTGACTAGCAAAGTATCTCGGAGTGCAAAAAAAAGAAAAAACCGAGGTCTGTAGTTTTGTGCTGAAAAGCAGTATCAAGCGCCAAAGGCTTAACGTCTACAATCTTCTACATATTCACAAAGAAAGCGGAGAGAGACTGTCACGAGGAAAGGAGAAGGATGACTGTGTGCACATATCCACACGCACACATATACATACGCACACAAACACACAAAAACACAAACACATAAACACATAAACGCGCACACACACACACACACACACGCACACACGCACGCACGCACGCACGCACACTACAGGCGAAAGCTGCACAGAAAAAGAAGTATTATAAATATATTGTTAATTGAGAAAGCTGAGCAGCGATAAAAAAAGTTCATTCGTATATGTATACCATAAAAAAGCGGTGCGAAAAAAGATGCAAACGTAACCATAAACAAACGCAGATAAGAGCATGAATAATTGCATTATCGGTCATCAGGTTTCTTTAAGAAATCCGAGACACCACCCACTGCGCTAACAGAACCTCAGATGCCGGTGTTTACAAACGCAGTCACCGTGTCGAGCAGTCGAGCAGGTTGGAGACAAACACAGGCTTGATCACTTCGGAATTAACGGCTGGCAGTTGCGACAGAAGTAGGACAGTTTCCCAGAATCCGGCACCAATCCGCTTGATTAGAAGGATCACAAGGCTCGAAGCTATTCGCAGTGCCGACGTTGGCAAGAAAGCTGGCCCTTAATTGCAAACGTAACGGCTGTATACCCGGTGTTCAGTGACGCGACAACCAAGACCTACAGAAGGCAAAAAATCTAGCTATTAACGCGGTCATTGCTGGGTGGATGCAGGAGATAAAGTGAACACAACGCAACTGCTGGTTAGGCGACAGGACGTTATCGCTTAACCAAATCCGCGTTCGGCAGCTTTGAGTCGCTATGTTTGGTGGGAATAATGAGGACATGTAGCTGAGAGTCAGTTGTCATGGTAACAGCCAGCCCTGCAGTAGATCGCGTGGAAATGCGTTTAACGGCAGGCAGTGGTCCAGCGTATATAAAAATGCGAAAAAGAAATCAAACTCCGAGATAGAGTTCGGTAATGATTTATTGCTGCCTACATTGATAAAATTTCCACGCAAGAAAGTAATCATAAAAACAACTAAAAATATGAGGCACGGCTATCGCGTCTTCTATATTAATACGCTAGATTGAGTTAGTTTATGCCTATTTACTTGACAAACATCGCGCCATGCTAAACCGAGAATACATAAAGGTAACCTTGCGGTTGTATTCTTGCTTCACATCTCTATTCAGTGTATCAAATGTCATAGAACCGAAACGCAATACTGAGTCATGCACCAAAGTAGGTCGAAAGAAACCATGATTAGTTTCTTCGCACTGCAAGCTCGGGCATAAGCGCCTTTAATGATATATTTGGGAAGAAATTGTGGGGTGCTTATTGCTTCATAGAAAAATGATGAGACTTTGGTGTGTTTGTAAACGGTGGTTAACAATTTAGAGTACTTAGTACTCTACTATGTTACATGTCAGTGGACCTGACTGAACACATGGGCTTGTGTGTTTAGAAAAATTTGTTAACAATTTAGAGTACTTGGCACTCTACTATGGGAGAGCATAAAGCCGTCCCCTCTTCGTAGGATATATCTTACTGAGTTTTGTGTTCATAAAAAAATGTTTAACGATTTAGAGTACTTCGTACTCAACTATGGGAGAGCACTGGGCCGTCCCGATAAAAGTCTAGAACTGCAGAAGACTTTAGTTTTGGTTAGAAAAAGTGGTTAACGATTGAGAGCACTTAGTACTCTACTATGGGATAGCATATAGCCGTCTCGTGTGTTTAGAAAAAGTTTTTAACGATTTAGAGTACGAGGTACTCTACTATGGGTTAGCATATAGCCGTCCCGTGTGTTTAGAAAAATTTGTCAACAATTTAGAGTACTTGGTACTCTACTATGGGAGAGCATAAAGCCGTCCCGAATCGTAGCATCTCAAACACGATGAACGATCAGCAAGCTTCAGTGAATATAGGGAGATCCGTCCCGTGCGCCTGTCAGCTGCCAGACTAACAATGTTAATCATACAGCAGTTGTCCATTTGCGCCGTTGCATTCAAGAGAGTGGAACGTCAGCAAAGACAAGGCTTTTACAACAGGGACAACTGCAAAACTTTTTCTTCAAATTTCTTTGAAGTGCGTGGTGTAAGCTTCAAAAGAGATCCCTTGCATCATAAATGACAAGCTTTATGCCAGAACCGTTTTTCTAAAACTTACAACATGGTCCATGTAATCATGACTACTGGCATTTTGCAAGTGATCTCGGCAGTGATGAATTGGGAGGTTGTGCCCGCATAGGCATTCGTTGCTATTCGGCCATCGTAAATTTATAGTGATATTAAAAACCAGTTTTAGATTTTTTTCGTTTATTGTTATAATAATCGGTGAAGTTTAACATAAGAACACCGGCATAAGATTATGAGAAACGCCATAGTGGAGGGCTCCGAAATTTTTACCACATGAGGTTTTTTAACGTGCACCCAAATCTGAGCTCACAGGCTTCAACCATTGTCACCTCCATCGAAAATGCTCCGTCGGCCGTTAACTGACTATAACGACTTAATGGTCTTTAGGAAGTAGCCCCCGACGTAGCCTATTTCCCTTTGTTAACCCAACTTTAAGGGATCGCACACTAAACCAACGCAAAGAAGCGCGAAAAACACTCACTCGTTCATCACGATGATTAATCATGCAAACGATAATGCCCAGTATTTGGTGGCTGCAGTAAAACGTCTGTGCGGGAGACGTCCTTAAAACGAAGTTAGATGCTTAACGATGCATTAATTACGTCAGGCTTTAGAATAACAATTATGGTGCGCAAACTTTACAATTAGGTGACGTGTACGGTGAAGTATGAAGTGGCATCATGAGCACTGTTCGTAGCAAACGTACTATTAAATATGGTGGCTGGCCATTGTCATTCAGCACTTGATGGGGCCACCACCTTTAGCTCCGCGTGTTCACCTTTTCTTTGCGCATAGCCGTACAGTCTAAAACTAAATGGTCGTACCCCACGACTCTACGACATCATCGCATCCTATTGCGCCATGGAAAACACCACGCTCTTGGCTATTCGTGTTGTTAGATACATTTATGTGCCAAACATGGTTTGTATAAATGTTTGAGGTGGGGCTAGTTCGTAATTAGGTATAAAACTAAAAACAGCGAAGCTCAGGGGACCGAACGAGAGACGAAGGTGGGCGCCGAGTTAACGAGTCAATTATGGAGTTAACGACGACTGCGGCGACTTTCAGCCGGACATGGGTGGTACGCGCGGGATGAATAATGCATCGACGCACTCTGCAGCCTCTAATCAGACAGCGCTAACGGGCTAAGGTTCGGCGCTTACAGCATGGTTGGCGACCGCCGCTTGGTATTTTTTATATTTTTTTTGCAATGTACGTGACTAGCGGTGCCTGTTCTTGTCACCTTTCTTTAGTACGTGGTCTGTCGCGGCGCTGTTTAACGTTTGTATTCGTGTTTCATAAATCATGTCTATTATACACGTTTCTGTCCAATGTTTACGACACCATGATGAACGTACTTCTTTTTATATTTGTTCCTACAGTCTGAGATTACCACTTCTTGTTGTTATGGGAGGCCCTTACTTTTCTATACAACCTGAGAAGACATTGCAACAGAAGGCGTTATGGGAGGCCCTTACTTTCCTATACAACCTGAGAAGACATTGCAACAGAAGGCGACAAAAGAACTGTTGAAATTCCTACGCGACGGGGACTGGAACAAGCGGCTGTAACAGCAATGCCACACACCACGAAAGACAAGACTGGACTATGACTGAGTGTGCACGCGTGTGCTGCTTAGTGTACTGTGTTTATCTCTCTTCCCTCTCTCCTCCGTGTCATTCATCTCCCCGATCCTCCTCCTATACACAGGGTAGCAAACCAGCTGCCTATAGACTGGTTAATCTCCCTGCCGTTCTTTTTCTGCTATGTTCCCACCTTCCTTTCATTTTTTCTATCATTACGGTCTTTTCCTTTCTGAGCTGAAGTCGGGCCTGAAAGCCTGAAGCACTGCTTAGATTTTTATGTTAAACTTGAAATAAATAAACGATCTGTTTTCCCTTTGTCAAGATGCTGCAGCAGCTGGTGCAATGCCTCAAAGCAGTCAAACTAAAAAGAAAAGTCCCAAAACACAGCGCCTACCTACCGAGAAAAACATTATGCATGCATAAGGGAATAAACCTCTCTGCTCGAGCGTTGCTAAATACAACCTCGCTACAACTGAATCCAAGCAGCACTCTTGTTGTTTCATCACTGCAGACTTCGCAACACTTTTGACAAAGTGGGGGCATCAAACATTTCCTTCATGTGAAAGCCGCCCCTATCTTCTTTTCAAAAAAAAAACAACGCACACACACACACACACACACACACAAACACACACACACACACACACACACACACACACACACACACACACACACACACACACACACACACACACACACACACACACACACCGCTTATGTTTCTAGTTCTTCACTCACTTTCTCGCTCGGTTAGATGAGACTCCGTCTTGCATCATGCGTGCATCGCAGCTTCGCTTGTTAGCCTATTTTGTTTCAAGCACGGCAAGGATCCGGTGTGTACTGTGGTGTACTGTCAGCGGTTCACCTCGGCTTCGCAGTTACTTGTCCGCGCACGCAGTTTCAGGAACGATTTCGACAACGCTTTCTGCGATGCCTGTCATTGCGAAGAGACGCTACACCACATCCTGTGTGACTGACTGTCCGTTGTATGAAATCCAGAGACAGTCACTGGCGTCCGCTTTTGCGCGCATTGACAACAGCCAAATGTCTGTGGACACTATTCTGTCAAGTGCCCGAAAGAAGACATTGCAACAGAAGGCGACGAAAGCTTTGTTGAAATTCCTACGCGACACCGACTTGAACAAGCGACTGTAACAGCAATGTCACACACCGCGAAAGACAAGACTGGACTATGACTGAGTGTGCGTGCGTGTGCTGCCGAATGTGCTGTTTCTCTCTTCCCTCTCTGCTCTCTTTCATCTCCTCATCCCTCTCCCATGCGCAGGGTAGCAAACCGGCTGCCTATAGGCTGGTTAACATCCCTGCCTTTCTTTTCCCTCTATTTTCCTTCCTTCAGGGGAGAAGCATCCCAGGGTCGAGCAATGTGCCGCCGCGGTTGTCAAGGCTCGCCTCGCTGTGGTCCCTAATCGGAGCGTAGGTGCGAAACAACTGTGCGCAACACCATCTACAGGCCGTACATAGCACGCATATTGTTTAAAAAACTAAAAGGCCACAATGACGTGAAAACACCGACATTTAGCCATCAACCGATCAAGTCACATGACAAAACAAAAAAGGTAAATAAAGCAAATTAAAAGCCTTTCAGCCAGAACAAAGTAGGAGGTCAGAAATTATGACGTGCACCCACACATTGCATCACTTTACATTACCGGTTATATGTGTGTCCGTTTTAACTGGAGATCCTTCGCATGAAGCTTTTTTTTTTCATGCACCTAGCAGCGCCCTGCGGACGGCTTTCAGCTCTCCCATAGTAGAGTACCAAGTACTTTAAATCGTTACCACTTTCCTAAACACACAACTTTCGCCACTTAATAGTCATCCGCGGCGGTGTGTGAGGCTAAGGGACAGCTTTCAGCTCTCCCATAGTAGAGTACCTGGTACTTTAAATAAATAACCACTTTTTCTAAACACACAATTTAGTTTTGCCCTTTTTTTAAATGCGAAGCATTTCTCGGCGAACTTCGGTGACATTGAGTCTATCTATCTATCTATCTATCTATCTATCTATCTATCTATCTATCTATCTATCTATCTATCTATCTATCTATCTATCTATCTATCTATCTATCTATCTATCTATCTATCTATCTATCTATCTATCTATCTATCTATCTATCTGTCTGTCTGTCTGTCTGTCTGTCTGTCTGTCTGTCTGTCTGTCTGTCTGTCTGTCTGTCTGTCTGTCTGTCTGTCTATCTATCTATCTATCTATCTATCTATCTATCTATCTATCTATCTATCTATCTATCTATCTATCTATCTATCTATCTATCTATCCGCCCACGACTTTTAGCTCTCCTGGCCGTTTCAATAATGGTATTGATACCAAAATTGGTATGGTGTAACATGACTGTATGAAGGACATATTTGACTAGTCATAACATGAAACTCATGACATACATGTCATGAATGTCATGTTTTACATTTCATGGTCTTGCAGCTCTTACGGTGGTTTCGTTCACATGGCATGTTGCAAAACTGGTATGGTATGGCATGATCGCATGGCGTACAGAATTGACAGACCCTTATAATAAAATCATGACATGCGTGTCATGTAACAACATGACTACATTACGCGCTCATAATGCACTCGCAGCCGTTGCGCTAGCGTCACATATACCAAAGTTGGTATTACAGTACGTGAATGAATGACGAAAGTATGTGACTGGTGCAAACATGATAATTGTGAGATGCGTGTCAAATAACAAGCTGAATACATGCCACGCTAATGATGCGCTGGCGGCCGTTTCACTCGCTTCACTCATGCCGAATTTGGCATTGCGGGACAGGAATGGTGACGAAGCTATGACACTGGTGCAGACATGATAAACATGAGATGCGTGTCATGTAACAACATGACTACATGCTACCCTCATGATGCGCTCGCGGCTGTTTTCGCTTGCTTCAGATATGCAAAATTTGGTATTACATGATGCCAATAAATGGCAAAGGTATGTGACTGGTGCAAACATTATAATCATGAGATGCGTGTCATGTGAGAACATGACTACATGCCACAGTCAAGGCGCCAATACATGTCGACGTGACGCGGTGCGCGTGCTCGCCAGCGTTCATTTTGTCGCGTCATGCCGGCGTTGCTACGCCAGGCGCCGGTCCTGCTGGTGCGTGCCACGCTGCGTTGCTTTGACGCATGCGCGTTTCAGCACGTCCGGCGTCCCTCGTGACGAAAAGAGGGAGACGCAGTGTTGTCTGGGGAACGTATCGGCAAGAAATGGAGCATGTCGCATTTTGCGCCGGTTGCCGTGGGGCCGCGCCGACGGACGCTGGTCGCGCCTGGCGTCAGGGTGTAGAGTGCTCGCGTTTTGCTAGCGTAGCCTTAGTGTGCTCAGCTGTCTCATTGATTTAAGGACGTCCCTGATCGTTCTACGTCAGGGGCGTCCGTCAGTACGAGTCATGGTGCCCGTCGCGTCTTGGACGCCTTCGAAGGCGCTTGTCTTCGACGTTGTTGTCCCTACGGGGACTAGTGCCGAGACCGTCGTTGATGCGACGGCCTCAATAGTCGGCCTCTCAGAGGTATACTGCGTGCAGCATCAGGGAGCTCGAAACTTCCAAGTCACCGTTAAGAGCATGGCCTCCATGTCTCTAATCGTCAATGCTGGCTGCCTGGTGATTGGCGGCGAGCGTGTTCAAGTCGTTCCCGTTGGCCAACAAGTGACCAACGTCGCCTGCCTGTTCCTGCCATCGTTCGTCTCAAACGAAGCTCTCGTCCAAGCGTTATCCCCATATGGCAAGGTGCTCACTGTCACCAGTGGTTTGATGAGCGGGCGACGCGGCGTACTCACTGGAACGCGGTATGTTCGAATGGAGATGAACGCCGCTAATCCTGTGCCGAACTACCTGCGCATCTCCGGTCACCGTGCTACGTTTGACTACCGTGGTCTCCAGCGTGTATGTCGAAGATGCGGCTCAGGGGACCATCTACGAGCCCAGTGCACAACACCGTATTGTGGTCGCTGCGGTGTGCACGGTCACGTTAGTGAAGGATGTGACCGCCCATGTCGACGCTGCGGGGACGGCCACCCAACTGTGGTTTGCCCTGTCCGCCGCTCTTACTCAGACGCTGCCGCTGGTGCCTTTCCACCGCTGACACCGGCAACGGAACCAACTACCGACTCGGGGGACTCAGAGGAGGTCACCGACGCTGTGCTGGCCTCACCCCTACAAGTTCCTTCAAACGAAGCGCACAACGAAAGCGTGATTGTCGATGCGACGCTTGGTGCGTCGGCCTCCCCGCTGGTGCAGGAACCGTGCGCTTCGAAAGACGCAACGCACTGCCCTGAAAACGGCGTCGGCGTCTCTTCTTTGACGCCACTTGATGTTCAGTGCACAAATGACCCCAGTGATCAGGCTGCTGCTGTTGGAGTTGGCCCTACGACCCCTGTTATTTTGGAAAACAGTGGCGAAAACACCACAGCCTCTTCTGTTGCGGCCGCTCCGACCATTTCGACATCGCGTCGTACGCGTAAAAAATCGCCCACACAAAGGGTGCCTACACCGGACTGCCGAGACGCGGACAGTGCTGCCAGCATCAAGAATGTGGATCCAAGCTTGCCGGCGGCTCAGTCCCTACCTCCTCAGGACACGTCTTCGGAAGACGGCTTCAGCCTGGGACTGGATAGTAGCATCGGACTGTCTAGCCTTGCCGATTTTGACGTTGAAATGGGAGCTCCACGTGAAACAAAGCGAGGGCACACTTCCAGCTCTTGCTCCGATGAACGCAGTGATGGCCGTGGTAAATCCCAACGGTCCAAAAAACCTCGACCCTCTTCTGGAGGGTCGAACAGTGTGTTGTAATTTGGTCGAGCAAGTGTCCCCTGGACACTTTCCAGGACACCGTCTAGAACTATGCGTCCAGGTTAGTCTTTACTTTTTATTATGGCTACTACACTGCATATTATTTCATTGAACGTTCAGGGTTTTCGCAGTCCGGCAAAGCAGGCTGAAGTGATTAGTGTCGCCCGCGCTGCAAATTGTGATGTTTTGTGCCTCCAGGAAACAAATTTTTTCTCGCTATCCGACGTGCTTGCTTTTAAACGAAGGTTCAACCTAGATTGTTATTTCTCTTTTGCTACATCTCGTTTTACGGGAGTGGGTATTATTGTTTTTAACCGAGCTCTATTAAGGGATCATCATGCTTTTTACGATGGCGTGGGCAGGGTTTTGGCTTTAGACTGTAGCTACTTTTCTTTCAGATTAAGGATATTGTGTGTGTATGGGCCAGCGCAAGCTGGACAGTCTAATGACTTTTTTAGAGACCTGGATGTGTTTTTTCTTGACGGTCGTGATGTCATTTTGATTGGCGACTTCAACTGCGTTCTAAATACGTGAACCGATGTACAAGGTCCTGGCTGGGGCCGGTCTGCTTGGAATTCACGCGAGCTTCGCCGCCTTGTCCACCACTTTTCATTACTAGACGCGCACAATGTAGTGCACGGAAATACCTTTGTTTGGACATGGCGACGTGGACGATCCTCCAGCAGGCTCGACCGGGCTTATATCCCACGAGCGTTAGAGGCGTTTGTCTCTGATTTATGCGTTCCGTCCTTCCCACCTTCTCCTGTGTACGTGTCTGATCATTGGCCTATTGTCTTGAAGCTCGAAGTTCCATTTTCTTTCTCAGAAAAGCCATGGCGTCTTGATGTTCGCGTCCTGCAGGACGCGCGCTCAAGATCAGATTTGTCACGCGCAATACGTGTGTCGCTCACGGCGTCTGGTCCTGAAGATTGGGATGCGCTTAAAACACAGTGGCGCCTGCGCTGCGCAGTAGAGGGGCGTTCGCTTCGTCAACGCGTTTCTGAAGAGCTTGCTGATACCGCGATGAAGTTACGCATTGCTTTGCGCGCCGAGACGCCTTCTCCTCTGATGCGAGCGTGGCAGCGTGAACTGCGTGAACGCTTTCAGCGCTTGACTGCTGCTTCGTCCCTGGCGGCAGCAGCATGGCGCTGTAGACACAACCCATGTGTACATCCCGAGGTGCTGCGCTACGCGAGACATTCCTTTTTTGGGCAATCAGAGCCACCTGTCTCTATGACAGCACAAATACAACCTGCGCAGCGGCTTCCTACGCGTGATCGATCTGTTTTCTTGGCACATTTTGAAGCAATGTCGTGTTCGGCCATGCGGACTAACTGTGATGAAACACCGCCAATGCTTAGAAGTTTGCCCCGTATTCCTCAAGAAGCTGCAGATTGCCTGCACATCCCTCCGTCGGCTGATGAGGTAAAGGCGGCACTGAAATCTATGAAACGTGGAACGGCCCCAGGGCCAGACGGTTTACCTGTTGAGTTTTACTTGACATTTTGGGATGAGATTGGTGCTACATTTACCGCGGTAATCCGGCGATGCTACGAGGACGGTGTCTTTCCATCAAGTTTTCGAGATGGACGCATTGTGCTTATTCCAAAGGGTGATGCTTCCTCTGTTAATCCTGAAGATTGGAGACCTATCACGCTCCTCGACGTTGACTATAAGATATTCGCGGCGGTAGCAGTTCAACGTTTGAGGGGTCTGTTGAACACCCTAATAGGTCATCACCAGACTTCGTCAGTGCTTGGACGAGAAATACACAGCTTGTCATATACCACACGGGATATCATAGCTTATACTTTGTCGCGATCTGCGCGTGATATCCTTGTGTCTTTGGACCAGGAAAAAGCGTTTGACCGACTAGAGCACGCGTATATCTTTAATGTGCTCACAGCCTTCGGCTTTTCTCATTCGTTTGTGGAAATGATTAAAAATACGTACACTGGTCTGAAAAGCACACTAGTTCTGGATGGTTGGGAAAGTGCTGCCTTTTCCATAACACGTGGGGTCCGTCAGGGATGTCCATTGTCTCCTGTGCTGTTTGTCCTCAGCCTTGAGCCATACTTGCGCGCTCTTGATGCGGATTCACGTGTCCGGGGTCTTCCGCTTCCTGGTAGCGGTGTCGTGAAAGTCACAGCTTTCGCTGATGATATAACCTTGTACCTTTCAGATGAAGATAGCCTTTCACGCAGCCTGCATGTATTTTCCCAGTATGGCGACATTTCAGGTGCAGCGTTGAACATCTCCAAATCCCGGTATTTCTTCATTGGCTCTCCAAACTCCAGGCTTAGCGCCAGTGTTCCCATTCAGCCGGCCGCGTCCCTTCGTATTTTAGGTATTTCATACAACCACTACGGCATTTGCGGATCTGTTTGGTTAAACGCTCTCGAGGAAGTAAGACTGAAAATTCAGGATGCACGGGATTTCGACTTCCCGCTTCTTGAGCGGAGGTACCTTGCGCAGACTGTATTTTGCGGTCGCATTTGGTACCTTTCTCACGTCGTGCAACCATTTTTGCGTATCGTGCGATCACTGCAGTCTGCTTTGTGTTCCTTTTTTTGGTCAGGCGGCACTGAGTTGGTCTCTCGCGCGGCACTGGGACAGCAGCGTGCTCAAGGAGGCTTTGCTTTCCCTTCAGTGTCCATACGCTGTCGGCTGCTGGCACTGCGTTTCCTTTTGCGCCTAGTGCAAGGGGAGGAATCTCCCGCACGAACGCTTGCATATTACTTTCTGGGTACTCACCTTCGCCATTTGATGCCTAATGTGCAACTTAACAGGGGGCCACAGTCAATAACGCTTCCTGCGTTTTATGCAAAAACTGTTGCATTTTTTCGCCATGTCAAGTCGAGCTGTCCTGGCATAGATGTTTTGAACAACCACACAGTTGAGACAACTGCTGCTTTGTTGCTTCCGTTGGTCCCGCCAGCCCGCCGTGCTCGCTCTAGACGGGTGTCTTGGAGCTCCTTAACGGCTTCTTTTCTGCCTGGACACCTTCGGGACTTCATGTGGTGCCTGGGATGGGGTGTACTTCCCACTCTCGACCGCCTCGAAAGGTGGAGAATAGTCCAGTCAGCAACATGTCCGAACTGCTCCCTTCGGGAAACAAATCAGCATTTTCTGAGGCATTGTATCATTGCTCGCGTTTTTTGGAGAGCCGTACATGCTGGATTTCACTGCCTCAGAGTAAATCGCTTCGTTTCTTCTGGGCGTTGTTCGCGAGGCCGCTTCGCTTGTCTTCTCATTGTTGCCGGCGCTTTCTGCCTCTGGCGCAACCGCTGCGAGGCGGTTGCAGCGGACCGCCGCCGCCGCGCGCTCTACACGATCCTAGAACGATTGCACTCGGAGCTGCTGTCTGTTTTGTCGGAGGAGCTCTTCTTCCTCCGTGAAGAGGAATTCCTTCGGCACTGGTCTTGCCCTTTTGTGTCGGTCTATGACGGACGAGTGAAACTTGTCTTTCGGCCGGCCTGGTATTGGTAGGCTGATCTGTCGATGTGCCGACAGAAATGGCATGCCAACATGTAAATACGCAAAATGTACATATTTATGTTTTATTTGTCTCTTGTTTACCTTGAAGTATTTTGTGGTTGTGTTTGTGTGAACCATCGAATGTACATGTTTTTTCAACGTCATCTCATATCCGTGTTCATGTAAATGACGTCTGTCTTGTCATCATCGTTAGAGTATGTCTAAGACGGAAATGTTCTGTTGAGTGTTATTGACGTTTGTGGCAATAAATTTTTTCTACTCGAGATCCCTCGCATGAAGCTTTTTTTTTTTCCATGCACCTAGCAGCGCCCTGGGGACGGCTTTCAGCTCTCCCATAGTAGAGTACCAAGTACTTTAAATCGTTACTACTTTCCTAAACACACAACTTTCCCCACTTAATAGTCATCCGCGGCGGTGTGTGAGGCTAAAGGACAGCTTTCAGCTCTCCCATAGTAGAGTACCTGGTACTTTAAATCAATAACCACTTTTTCTAAACACACCCCTATCGGAAAAAAACGAATGGTGGGCATGGTGGAAACCACCACCCACCATTATAGTGGATTAGTGTAGTGGGTGAATGAAGGGAAACGCCCACCATGGCGCATGGTGGGTATGGTGGGTGCTGCAGTGCCGGCAAAAGTTAAGCGTGAAATGACGTCATAATCACCGTGACGAGCTGCCATAAAAAATAAAAAAGAATTCTATAAAAACAGTATAAAAAACACCCGTCCCGTAAAAAAAAAAACAAGGCGTCACGGAGGATCGAACGTGCAACCTGCGGATTCCCATTCGAAGACGCTAACCACTGCGCCACACCAACAATTTTTTTTTCTTTATTGACGCCACACCAACAAGACGTTGTATGGGTGTTAAATACTTAGTTGGCAAACAAACTTACGGTTCAACTTAAGTTATGTTGGTCGTGTACACAACATAGACAAGATCTACACCTGCTACTAAAAATTGCACAAGTATTAAACACAAGCAACTGCGGCCTGTAACGATTGCCACTATGTTAACGGCACTAGTGCTATTTTTTTACAATTCACAACTTCAAGAAAAAAACCAAGTGGACTGGGGAGCAGCAACAGTTTACCGGCGGGGTCTGCCAAGTTTTATATCCGTTTCGCGCTCGTTCTAAAGGGTGACATCTGCTCACGCTTTATGACGCCTCTGGGCTCATTCCATAGATACGCCCGCCTAATTTATTTAATTGAGTATTGCGATGCTTTTCGCGCAATGTAGAGGGCGGTCGCGCCAGCGCAATGCTGTAGCTTTTTCGCTAAGCAACTTCATAACGGCTTGGCCAAAACGAATGCAGTGTGCCGGAAACATTACGCTTCATGTTGGTTCACCAAGCATACGAATTGCCACGTCTGAGTTCTCGTACAAAAGCTAGAGAAGTGCCGGCGAGTGCGACCGGCGGCTGTCGGTGAGAAGACACTTAATTACGTTCTCTGGGAGTGCTTTAATTGCGTCGCATCGATGTTTATTGCTTCTTGAGTGGACACCATACACAATGAAAAATGCTTCATTTAGGTTCATTGATGCCATGGCTGCGCTGTATTGTCATACCTAATCGTCGAAATCGTGTATTCTGAAACGCGGAAGCACGGATAACACAATTGTACGGGCTCGGTCGGTAGGCCTAACTTTGATGGAAATCATGGTGGTAGAACATGTAGTGTACTGATCCCAGATTGGTACACTATATAGATTGCCCGCCATTATAAGCCCACCCATCATCTGCTTACTGCTTCCCAGCATTATCGCGATGGTGGGCAGAGCTTCTCAGCTTGGTACACCATGTGGCCCACCATAACAAGCAGCACCCATCATCTGCTTAGTGCTTCCCAGCATTATCGCAATGATGGGAAGAGTTTCTCAACTTGGTACACCATGTAGCCCACCATAATAAGCACCACCCACCATATACTTAGGGCTACCCAGCATTATCGCAATGATGGGCAGAGATTTCCATTATTGCCCACTATCTAGCCTCTGCTTTCCACCATCATTTCCACTTTACCCATCATCTGTACACCATACCACCCAGTATGTCCCGGCATAACCACCATATTTTCCACTACGTCCCACCATAGCCATCATAATTTCCACCATGCCCACTATTATTTCCACCATGCCCACTATTATTTCCACTACGCCCACCATGTTTTCCAGTATCCACCATGGCAATTTTTCCGATAGGGACAATTTAGTTTTGCCCTTTTTTTAAATGCGAAGCATTTCTCGGCGAACTTCGGTGACATTGAGTCTATCTATCTATCTATCTATCTATCTATCTATCTATCTATCTATCTATCTATCTATCTATCTATCTATCTATCTATCTATCTATCTATCTATCTATCTATCTATCTATCTATCTATCTATCTATCTATCTATCTATCTATCTATCTATCTATCTATCTATCTATCTATCTATCTATCTATCTATCTATCTATCTATCTATCTATCTATCTATCTATCTATCTATCTATCTATCTATCTATCTATCTATCTATCTATCTATCTATCTATCTATCTATCTATCTATCTATCTATCTATCTATCTATCTATCTATCTATCTATCTATCTATCTATCCATCTATCTATCTATCCATCCATCTATCTATCTATCCATCTATCTATCTATCTATCTATCTATCTATCTAACTATCAGTCTATCTATCTAACTATCAGTCTATCAGCAACAGCAAATCGTTGACTGGCACGAGTACAGAAAGAAATGAGAAGACAACGTTACGGAAACAATTGAAAACATAGAAGCATGGGCCAACATGTTGAACGCCATGACCAAAGACGCCACTCAGACGGTAGAAGCGGAGCCGGAGGCTACGATGCTGGACAGCAGACTAGCGCACCTCATGGAAGCCCGCAACTCGCTGAGACGGCGCTGGAAACGTCAACGCCACAACAGAAAGCTACGCAAACGTATAGCACAACTCAACAGAGACATCGAGCATCACAGCGCAGTCCTCTGCAGACAGCAGTGGCACGCGGTGGGTCAAGAAGCCGATGGTCAACTACACAAAGGCAAGGCGTGGCGCCTGCTACGCCACTTGCTCAACAATCAGACAACCAAGGGAGCTCACCATTACATGCTGAACAAGACAATTCACAAAGCAGTCAAAGAAATGGGAGAGGCTGAGGTGCAACGACGCCTGGACGCCAAGTATCTCCCCGTAACGCCAACGGGCCCACTCCCCAGCTACGAAGGGGCAACCAACGAGAGACTAGATGCCGACATCGAAGAATGGGAAGTGCGAGCGGTTCTACAAACAATCAACTGTAAATCGGCATCCGGACCAGACCACGTCACCAACAAGGCATTGAGGAACTTGAACGACACAGCAACCGAAGCCCTCACCAAGTACTACAACCAGTGCTGGCGGACGGGCAAGCTACCGCAACAATGGAAGACCACGAAAACGGTCCTGATCCCCAAACCGGGCAAATCACCCAGCATAGACAACCTGAGACCCATCTCTCTAACGTCGTGCGTGGGCAAGGTGCTTGAACATGTCCTACTCAACAGATGGCAACGTTATTTGGAAGAATCCAACATATATCCACATACAATGCTGGGGTTCCGGGCCAAACTGTGTACCCAGGACGCCATGCTGTTGCTCATGAACGAAATCGTGGACAGACACTTTCCCACGTTTGATAACAGAGCGGTGCTCGGACTGGATCTCCAGGGAGCATTCGACAACGTACACCACTCGGCCATCCTTCGGCAGGTGTCCCACCTCAACATGGGGGAGAGGACGTTCGCTTACATCAAAGATTTCCTGACCAACCGCACCACGCGGCTTGTGGCAGGAGAACTACAACTACCACTCAAGCAGCTGGGGAGCACGGGGACACCGCAGGGCTCGGTGATCTCCCCTCTGTTGTTCAACCTTGTCATGATAGGCGTTGCAAGAAGATTGGAACGCGTTAGAAACATCAAGTACACGATCTACGCGGACGACATCACGCTGTAGTCAACGGGAGGAAGCGACAGCCAGATTGAGACAGCGCTCCAAGAAGCCGTCGCCGCCGTAGAAGAACACCTATGACCCACCGGACTCAAATGTTCACCAACCAAGTCGGAACTGCTAGTGACCTCACCACGAAGTGTGCGACGCCCGATAACGCAGAACATCAACGTGGTAACCCAAGACGGAACGTCAATATCGCACGTGCAGACGCTCAGAGTTTTGGGGCTGCACCTCCAGGACTTGAACCGCAACAACGTGACGGTACAGAAGCTCCGCGCAAAGCTCTCGCTGGCCACTCGCCTACTCAAGAAGGTGGCCACGCGGTACCAGGGAATGCGAGAAGACAGTCTACTACGACTCACCCAGTCGTTTGCAGTCAGCCACATCTCTTACGTAGCGTCGTTCCACAATTGGAAAACGGCGGAGAAGATCAAGATTGACGCGATGATCAGAAAGGCGTACAAGATGGCCCTGGGCTTATACCCCCCCACCAACACGGAACGCATGCTCGCGTTGGGCGTTCACAACATGCTGGAAGAAATCGCAGAAGCCCAGCGAACGGCGCAGTATCACCGCCTGTCCCAGACCAGGACGGGAAGAACGATACTACAACGCATCGAAATCAACGCGCCAGCGACGACTCCGGAGGTAGCAAAGCAGCTACCCCGAGACGTTCTCCAAAGACTGAGGGTTCCACCCTTACTGAAGCACATGCATCCGCAAGTACACCAAGAAAGAAGAACGGTGAGAGCCACGGCCCTCACAAAAGGTCACGCCAACGATCCGCGTGCGTACTACGTGGACGTGGCAAAGTATCCCCACCGGCCAAACACGTACGCAGCAGCAGTCATCGCAGCAGACACTGGAGTACTCACAACGTCGGGAAGCATACGGTGCAAGTTGCCCACGCAAGCCGAGGAGTTTGCAATCGCACTGGCACTAGCGATACCGGATTGCCGCATGGTCCTCAGCGACTCGAAGACGGCAATAGTCAACTTTGCTACAAACAACGTCCATGGAACCACTGCAAGAGTATGTTCAACTATAGCAAGACTGAAAACCAACATTACCGTCAAGTGGTTCCCTGCGCATGCCGGGGAGCTGGACGTGGGCCCGAACCGCAACGAGGAGGCAGATACGGAGGCACACGCGCTAACTAGCCGCGGATCTCTGTCAACGCATTCCTCGGAGCCGCAACGACTCGATGCCGAAGACGGAGAGTATTTTATGCCAACCTACGCCGACGTTCTGCAGTCGTACATAACGAGCAGACGCCTCTACCCACCACCTCACCGAGACCTACAACGCAGAGAAGCAGCCACACTACGGCAGTTGCAAGTACAAGCCATATGGACCCCCGTCTAGGCAAAGCACGTTTGCCCGGAGGTTTACACCACTGATGTATGCCAACACTGCAAAAAGGCGCGAGCCACGCAGAGACACCTCCTCTGGGATTGTGCACCACCGCCGGGTAACCAAGAAGTAATGCCACCTGCCATTAGCCGCAAAATCATCAGCCGAGAGCCAGGCAACCAAAGAGACGTTGTCCAGCACGTGCTTAGCATCCTGGAACGCCAGCGGCCGAAAGCGGCGCCCCCACGGGTTTGACGCGAGTAGGTTGCTGCTCCGGGACGTCCGAGCACGCTAGTGTCTCGCTTTAATCCCCCTACCCCTTCCCCCTTTATGCCGGATCGTCAATAAAGTTATTTCACTCACTAGGGGAGAAGCTCCTTATGGCGAAGGTCTGTTCACTCCTTGTATGTAGTAGTAAGTAGACACCGGTGGCACATACCCGCTCTAGAGCGGGTATGTGCCACAGGGAATGCGAGATGAGAGATGGCGGTACTTGGAGTGTTCACTAGATGGGCGCATGTACGGACGGCCTGACAGACTAGCAGATGAACGGACGGATGGATAGACGCGCGGACGTATGAACGTATGGACGCACAGATAGATGGACGGATGCATGGATGAATTGACGCACCGATGGTCGCGTGGATGGACGAAAGCACGGAAGGGCTGATGGACGCATCGCCCCACTCATCATTCGCTCCGCCGATATGCTGTGATTTTTTTTCGTCACTTGCTATTCTGAACACCATTAACACGTTAACGTGGCTGCGGTGGTTTGTTGCTATAGGTGCTGACTTTATCACGTCTCATCAACTTAATTGGGGTTGATATTCCCGACTGTTTCCGATTGTCCACATGGCGAGCTAAGCCCGTCATTTGCAAGAAAGTCAATATGGAGATAGTGAGCTTTGAGCTCGGCAGGCGATCCGTGAATACGTTAAGCGATGATAGTACAGTGCCGATAAAAAAAATGACGAAAAGGCGGCCGCCACGTGCGAATGTGATACGAGACCGTAGGCAGCATTCGATGCAGTGCTGACATTTTTTTCTTTTTTCTTTTCTTCTCGAGCTAACAATAGACATAATGGAGGGGGAGAGGGCGACATGTTTATCGCTAGCCCACAAAAAAAATGACGGCGCTGCGACGAATGCCGATTACAGTCTCGTATCACATTCGCACGTGGTGGCCGCTTTTCCGACGAAGTTTTTCGTTTTTGTTTTATCGGCACTATCCTATCGTCGCTTAACGTATTCACGGGTAGAAATTGACGTTCGCGTGAGAGCAGTTTTTGATAATTCCTTGAGCTTTCATGTGAGGGCACGAAAAACGATGGGCGTTAGGCGCAATCGTGCGTTGATTTATTTTATGAATTTCACGCACTTTAAACAAAGGCTGGAAGAAAATTAGGCGGTACAGTTACCTTACTGTAGATTGAAAATTTCATTATCTTTAGTTAGGTGCTACAAGTTCTGCATAGAATATTTTTTTCTCTAGAGTCGCTGTTTAAATAGTTCATTAAGCAATTTTGGTTAATTGTGAAGTTTGGTGGGTTCACAAACATTTTGATGTGCTCTATATGGCTCAGAATAATACTGTGATCATTGTAGACGCGTAGCAGTTATATAATTTTTTAATTACTTGGTGTTCTTTAGCTGAAGTAGCCTGTATAGACACTTTTTTTTCTGTTCAGCAATCAGTTATCTGATAATTCGTACGAACACCCAACTATGGTCCATGCTCTACAGCTTTATTATTAAGTAACATATTAAAGTATCATCATATTCATCATCATCATCATCATCATTACTCACCACCACAACGCTTCTTCTCTATCGTCATTGTCGTCCCATTTTTTCCTGCTTTTTAGGCACCATATTTTTTCGACTTCGACTGTCGGGTAAATAAGTTGTGTTTCGCCTTGATTTGATCGACGAAACGTCCAGTCTGCCGCTTGGCCAACTGTCTGCATACATCGACCGTCATTTGTCGGAGTGATTCTGGGCGTGGGTCATTTATTGAATATTTGATCAGGAGCAACATCCAATCACTGTGGGATGAAAAGGAGGCCTCGGGAGACGTCACCTTTACATAAACAGTCATCTGCGATCGAGTTCACTTATAGAACAAACGACAATATGCCACCTTACTTCGTAGGTGCTTTTTCTTTTGGAAATAGTGCCACACGCATTTTTTTTTCATTTTCAACTGACCGGGCTCAACACAAACAAAAGCTGTTACACTTGTTGTCACAGCTCGCTGCTGCATGGGTTGAATCGGCATGATATTTCTGGACTGTTGTAATAAGATTGCACGCACAACACGAGTAGTTGAGTAAGTTCTGGATTTAACACGATTATCAGTCATAACACTAAACTGTTCACGTTTGGGCGCGACACTAAGTGTTTCAGGGGCTTTGGATTTTCAGTTGCCATGAACAGACAATTGCGCGCTCTGACATACGGTGCCTCAAAACATGTCAATTTGAGCCAGCGGCACGACGAGCCGCCAAGCTTACGCTATGAAATTTGATAGTGTGACATCAAAAACAACTGCCATATTTCAAAAATTAACGTTGTTTCCTCGTGAATGAAATGAAGGTTACAGTAAAAATCTACGCAACACCCAAGCTTTATAAAGCCGTAGAACCGGTAAGAAATGGTACATTTTTAGGCCTAAAGGGGGCGTATACTGGACGTTCCGAGGTCGAGTAATGCCGTGTACTTTTTGGTCGTTTCTAATTATAAAAGTGTACTGCCCTTAATATGAACCGATTATGCATTTTTCAAAATATGGTATATGCGTGTTTACATTACCAGCACATTTGCGTAAAAAATTCATTGGGATTCTTAAAATGTAATTGAATGGTAAATGTTATTTCTTCAAGAATTGGCTGGTTATTGTTACTGTTATTGTGATTGTTATTTTCATGCATATATGAAATTAAAAATAAAAATTAAGCTAGGTTAGAGCCTGCCAGCCTGTAAACACGATATTGACATGAAGTAGACAAAAAACAAAGTAGATATTTCAAAATATACAAAAATAAATAATCAAAAGCACGGTGCATGTATAATGTCCGACATATGAAGAATGGGCGGACGTGTTTGGCCACCCTGTGGCTAACTAGATTGGGCACAAAACAAACGAATAACGAGACAAAACTAACCACTAAGGCAAAACAGATCCCACGAAACTAAACAGTGGCTATTTCTCATGTAGCACTTATTTGTAAAAAGAAGGATACAAGAGGAATTTTGTTGCTTAACCAAGGTTGTTTTGGTGTTGGCAAATTATTGTAACCTCCACATAAAACAAAGTAGCTCATATATAAAATATCTGCATTTAACAATACGTATTGTATGCTTCTCCTTTACACATTGTTGCCCAGAGGTTTCATGGCCGACAACATGAGCCAACATAGTCCTCCAGTGCGTGATGAATTGTTGAATTGTTTGTAGAAGGGATGGCAGCTAAGCTATAAATGTAGCTCGCAGTATCTCCATTGTACACAATCTTCAGGCCGCCACGAGCATGCAGACGAGGTGGCCGAGTGGTTAAGGCGTTGGACTGCTAATCCAATGGGCTCTGCCCGCGTGGGTTCGAATCCCATCCTCGTCGAACTTTGTCTTTTTTTTTACTTTCGTAACTCGGGTGACTCATCAAACTATTTCATTTTTTAAGGTGACATTTTGCGAGTGTAGTTCAGAGTGTGCTCTTTTTTTTTTTGCAAAAAGTTTGAAGTTGTCTAACTAGAAAAAAATTGAGGTGGGAGGGGCTAGAACTAAGGACGCTGTAACATGCACTTGACCAAAGTCATAACACTTGTACTATCTGTCGTGCGGCGAAGCGACGATCGCGCAACACACAAAACGAAACCAAGGAGGAAGGAAAAATGAGGCCGGGAGGTGGATTTGTTCATCACAAAATTCTTCAAGCAAGATAAATGGAGAAGGACAGTGTCATTCAAGTAACCCAAGCACGAAATATACAACACAGAAACAACAGCACGGGCACATAAACATCTTTGTTTCGGTGAGTAGTAAAATGTAAATCTAAAAATACAATTTTTTTAGTCTGCATAACGTAAGAACATAATAATGAATATTGAGGGCTCATTTATAGCGAGGGTATCGTTTTGACAGATTTGATATCTTCAGGTTTTTTGGTCAGCTGCTCCCTAGTTAAAAAAGATCTAGCGCTACATGACGCTACCTGGCAAAAGTAATAAAAAGTGTTCCACTCTCACCGTTATTGCGACGAGCACCGTTGACCAAGACTTCCAGCTCTGCATGCATACCTGACAAAGTGGACGAGAGGACGACCGCCGCTATAGTTCAATTGGTAGGCATCGGGTGCGTTATTCAAAAGGTCGCAGGTTCGATTTCTGCCAGTGGAGCGGCAAGTTGAATTTTCGTCTGCTTTCATTAGATTTATATCTTAATTACTGCAAGGCAGCTACACCAGCACATTAACGTCTCTTACACCTTTCTTGACGTCATTATATGTTAGTGTTAACTAAGATAAATGACATAAGTGTCCTACATTATTCAGCTTGCAGAAGTTTGCTCTGATTGTACACCAAGGTGTAACAAGACTACCAACTATGTTTACATAGAGAGAGAAGAACAAAACCTTTGGCCTTGAGCATGTCAATAGACTTATTGCGTATTCGTCTACAGTCCGCACCTCGCGGCAACAAAGCGAGCACATAGAGCTCTGGCAAGCGATTTTATTTCTGCTTTGTACTTGCTACATTGTTGCATGTCTATAAGAAATGGTACTGGTGAACTTTCACGAGATTCCGCAACGTTTGGTCTTGCCAGAGCATTTTAGAGGAGAGGGGTGGGCATTTGTTAGTGTACGGGAGCCCCGACGCCTGTGGGCCTAGTGCGCTGCAGTTTTCACCGAGCAAGTGGCCCCGCTCCACGGCACGGTGCGCTGCTAATCAGTCGCGAATGCGAGCGGCTGTGTAGGCGGGAAAATAGCCGTTCAAAATTATCAAGCTAAGTCGCAGTCACACAGGACTGTTCCGTGTATGGCTGTGATAACACCTGCAGCAACGCTGCCGGTAAGCTGCCAAAAAATAAAATTGTAAGGACTTGCGTGTAAGGCCAATGTCACCTAGAAGAATAATATCAGGCCTGCTCACTCCTGCCGTGAGGCCACTCGTTTTGCCCGAGCAAGCGCGCGTACGGGAGGCCGTGAATCCATTGTCACCATCTCTCTCTATTGATTGATTTGATTGATCTGTGAGGTTTAATGTTCTAAAACCACCATATGATTATGAGAGACGCCGTAGTCGAGGGCTCCGGAAGTTTCGACAACCTGGGGTTCTTTATCGTGCATCCAAATCTAAGTACGTACACGGGTTTACAACATTTTCACCTCCATCGAAAACGCAGCCGCCGTAGCCGGGATTCGATCCCGCGACCAGAAGGTCAGCATCCCACCATGGTCTCCCGTTAAAAGAGCGTTCGGGGCGAGTTTTACGTGCTTAACAGCTTTATTCTGCCTTCTGGGTAAAGAAAAAAAGGCGCTGGTTTAATAAATGTTTCGCTCTTGAAAGCTTTTGGAGATTCACCTGTGAGCCATTTCTTCTACGAAAAAATTCAAATATTGTACGCACTCGAACGTGTGGTCGATATATAATGCAAAATTTGACGGACCAACAAAGGGACGAAAAGATAAGGCGAATTTTATTCATTCTTTACTTATCTACACACGCGCGCACGCAGAAACACTATTTAGAGCATGCAGAGAAACTGTTGCTACTCATTTGCAATGTTTCTGCAGTTTCATTTGTACTCTTTCTAACATCTGTCTTCAGAGACACGTAGTTATTTAGGAGGTTGTGTGCTGATGCCACAAGTATGACATTCAGCACAATATCAGGGTGATGACTATTGCAATAGAAAACAAAATCTTTCGTTTCACAAAAATTTCTTGTGACCGACAAAAGAAGCGGCATTTCCTCTTCTGATCTGGCCCCTCTTGCAGTGGTGCGAAGTTGGTCGTATAACTTAGTGCCTTGGAAAAATTTTTATACTGGGTCTATATCATCACACATCAGGCTCCCTGGTTTCGTCACTGTGGCTTCCACTGAAGGGGGAAGGGGGGTGGCCACTCTGGTCAGTAAAAGGTTCACGTGCATTCAGCGAGACCTCGGTCCAGCGGACAATGGGGTCGAGTACGTCAAAACGGAACTCCTAGTCGACCCCCCTAAGCGGTGCTTACGAAGGAACAGTATTTTCATATTAAATGTGTACTGCAGGCCCAGCGTACACAGAGCCAGGGCTGGTGGTCTTCTGAAGAAGGCCGTGCATTTTGCCGGCTGTCAACCTCTTGTCGTCATGGGGGACTTCAATGCCCAGCATCAGGCGTGGGGTTACCTCACCAATACGAAGAAGGGTAGAGACATATGGCTCACGGCAACGGAGGAAGATCTGACACTGGTAACCAATAAGGACTTCCCGACCAGGAGAGGGAACTCGGTGTGCCGAGATACAACCCCGGATCTCACCTTTGTCAAGAGTCTGGAAAACGTCAAATGGACCAACACAGCTATCGACCTCGGTAGCGATCATTGCATCATCGAAGTGCTCATAGAGGTTGCCCGCAACAAGACGAGGACCTTTAAGTTCATCGACTGGGACTTGTTCCGAGCCAACCGCTCCGAGCGCGCCCTTTCCCCGGACGCGGACCTAGACTCTTGGTGCGACGGGTTGAAAGATGTGGCCAGCGCCACCAAAGAGGTGACAACCGATCTGGAGGTGGACAGGATGGACAGTAGGCTCGCGCATCTGTTGGAAGCCAAGCAGGCACTGCTCGCGAGATGGAAGACTCAGCGCCATAACAGAAGACTGCGCAAGAAAATGTCCGAAATCAACAAAACGGTAGGAGATCATTGCAAGGTCTTATGCAAGCAGCAATGGGATGAGCTCTGTGATTCTATGGAGGGCCAACTCAAGACCGGTAAAAGCTGGAGACTCCTCAAACACCTACTGCACGACGGCAACACCAAGTCCAATCAGAAGAGAGCTTTGGCGAAAGCTGTCCATTTGGCCACCGACTCAACTCCAGATGAGGCGATCACGGAGCAGCTCATAGACAAGTACCTGGCGGCCACGGACGATCCGGTACCTCCCCAGTTTCCCGACTACGAGGGGCGCGACGCGCCATCGATGGACGAGGACTTCAGCGTGGCTGAGGTCAAGCGGGTTCTCGCATCCCTCAATAGCAGATCCGCCCCTGGGCCAGATGGGGTGTCACAGAACGAGCGCTAAAAATAGGCGCGCCGCAAATTCTTGCGGTAACGGGCGAGAGAAACGCCGCGAAGTCAAAAGAAAAAAAAGAAAAAAAAAGAAATCAAACGGCCAAGGCTCCCCGGGCGCGCGCTCTCCCCGCAGAAGCGTGGCTTCACCGACGAACCTCCTCACCCTACAACGGCGGCCGAGCAAGCACTCGATTTTTCCAGAACGAAAGGGGCGTGGTCATACCGAGTTGACTCATCGGCCGGGGAGGGCATTCCAACCGTCTCGCCTTCTTCCCAGCTTTCGCTGCGTATCGCGCCAAAGAAATGACGAGAACCGTCTGGAATGCCGTGCGCAAGGTATTTAACCGAGCAGCCGAGATGAGAGATCAGGAGGAGACGGAAGTGAGCGCCAGAGTGCGTAGGGATTCCGCCGTGTAGTCGGCGAAGGTTTTGGTCCGAAGGGACGAAGCCGGAGATGAAGAGGATTTCCACCTGAGGGGTGAAGGCTCGGGCTACAGGCAAGAGCGTGTGTTTACCGCTATCGAGCGAAGACCCGTGGCAACAGCTGCGGGTGGGAAGCCGACGTGTTCCGGCGAAGAAGTTGAAGTTTGAAGAGTGGCCAATTGAAGACGGGAGGTTTCCTGGAAGAGAAACTTCGAGGGCTGCGGAACGACAACAACGCTGGACTTTGAGTGAGTGATTCTCGGAAGAGTATCATCTAGACTTTGGTTCCAAGAACTTTGGACTGAATAGGTTTTCTATCTCTTTAGTCTTTAAGTGTCTTGGTTGTTCAATGCATGCGACTGCATTGTAGTGCGTATTGTTGTCCGTGTCCGTTGTTTCAAGTGTGGCTGATTGTATTGTGTAGTACGTTGATTGATTGGTTTGATTGGTGACATATTGTATGCAACTATTGTGGAGTGTGCATTTTTGTGTATTATTTTCGATCTGCCATTATTGAGAATATAATTTGTTTGTTTATCAACTCTCGGCTCTGACTTGTTCTTTGGGCCACAGCCGGCGTCCGCTGGCGCACCAAAAAGGACCACTTCTAAATTGTTCACGCTTTCGTGGTGCGGTTCGGGGGGCCGATACTTCGGCTCTTGGAATTAGCCCGGCGATCGCCTCCCTAATTAACGGGACATGTGTGACATGGGGTAACCAACAAAATGCTCAAGCACCTCGACGACGACTCGATCGAGTTTCTTACAGACAAGATCAACGAAATCTGGCGCAGCGGTCTCATTCCCAAGAGCTGGAAAGCGGCCTGCACAGTACTGATACCCAAGCCGGGTAAGGCACCGAGCATCGAGAATCTTAGGCCAATCTCGTTGACGTCGTGCGTCGGGAAGGTGGCCGAGCACGCCATGCTCAACCGCCTCACTGACCACCTCGAGTCTAACGAATGCTATACCCACAACATGATTGGCTTTCGGTCGGGGCTCTCGACTCTGGACGCCATGAAGCTGATCAAGCACCAGGTCATTGACTCCGGCTCCGCCGACACCAAGGCGATTCTTGAATTGGATTTGGAAAAGGCTTTTGACAACATATCGCACGCCTTTATTCTCAAGAGCTTGTCTGAGTTTCACGTCGGCAAGCGGGCGTACAATTTTGTGCGCTCCTTCCTTTCGTCGCGGTCCACAAGACTAAAGATTGACGATTTTTTGACCCACGAAATTACCCTTGGGCCAAAAGGGACACCTCAGGGGGCGGTGATCTCCCCGACGCTGTTCAATATCTGCATGATTAACCTGTCGAGGGCCTTGAACAAAATCCCGAACATTAACCACACGATCTACGCAGACGACATCACCATCTGGTGCCTCAGCGGATGTGAGGGTCAGGTCGAGAGTGCTTTGCAAGAGGCCATCGATGTGACGGAGCGCTATCTCATCCCCACCGGGCTAAGGTGCTCGCCCGCTAAGTCCGAGCTCTTACTGTATAAGAAGAGGCCCAGAGGCGGTTCTCACCGGTCCTGGAAGCCAGCAATGGAGAGCCACATTACGTTATTCACCGGTAACGGCTCCCCAGTTCCGCGGGTGGACACTATCAGGGTCCTTGGAATGTTTATCGAGTCTAACGGAGCCAATGGAGCCGCCGTTAAACGCATTTGTTCCAAGACCGAAAGCGCCCTCGGACTGATTCGAAGAATCGCTAACAGGCACCGTGGAATCAGGGAGGACAATCTGATCCGGATTATCCACGCATTCGTGCTATGCCACCTCGCTTATTCGGCGGATATGCACAACTGGCTCGTGTCGGAGCGCAACAAAGTCAATGCCCTAATCAGAAGAGTCTTCAAGCTGGCCCTTGGCATTCCCGTTCGAACGCACACGGAAGACCTCCTGAAGTTGGGAATCCACAACACGTTCGTAGAAATTGTCGAAGCCCAAGAGTTTGCACAGTTTGTCAGACTGTCTGGCACCCCAGCGGGTAGAGCCATACTCGGCATGCTGGGGCGAAACCCCACGGTTGTCGGTCCTGACGCTGTGAAGCTGCCCAACGACGTAAGATCCAAGATCCAGATTGCGCGGATGCCGCGCAATATGCATCCAACCTACAACGAAGCACGAAGACGAGCCAGGGGTAAATCTCTGCTCGCCAGTGCCCGCTTGGACAAGGATCGAGCCTGCTTCGTCGATGCTGCTTCGTACATTCAAGAAGAAGCCTTCTCCTCAGTGGTCGTCGACTGTGATTGCAGAGTCATCAGCTGCGCTACCATCCGCACTTCTAGTTCCAGCGTTGCAGAGCAGGTTGCCATTGCTCTTGCATTGACGGACGGTGTACATGACACAATTTATTCAGACTCCAAGGCCGCTATCAAGGCCTTCCAGATGGGCATGGTGGCTCCCCAGGTCCTACAGATTATTCAAAAAGTCAAAGACCTCAAAAATCACTCATTGGTCTGGTTTCCTGCGCACCTTGGAACCATTGAGGGTGCCTCGCTCAATCCCAACGAGGAGGCGCACTCGGCTGCACGAGGTTTGACTGACCGTGTGCCGGGTAACGCGTCATCTCCTGGGCGACCTGAGCCTCTCTGCTCGTACAACGAGATATGCAAGCACCACTATCTGTCAAGAAGACTGCTGCCTCTACCACACTCCTCGATATGCAGGGCCCAAGCTGTTACTCTCCGACTGCTACAAACAAACACTTACCCGAGCCCTGCGGCACTGCACACAATGTACCCTGAACGGTTTCCAAGCCCGGACTGCCCCCTGTGTGGTGGTTATGCGGACTTCGAGCATGTACTGTGAGGCTGCGCCTCTGACGGTCCCCCTTTCACCCAAGAGGAAATGAAGCGACTCATTAAGGCCCAGGACCAGACCTCTCAAATCCTGGCCGTCCAGAGTGTCCGCGCGAGGGCCGTCAGGTTTAACCTGATGGTCCCCGAGTGGGCCTAGCCAGGTGACGCTGAGTTTACTCGCGTCTATTGTGGACCGAATAAAGTTGTTTCACTTACTCACTCACTGGGTTTATATTAAACCGTGAAGCCCCCCTGGGTGCTTCTACTGCACTGCCGGTGCTTGGATCGGTATATTTTTTGTAGTGGTTCTTAATTATTCTATCTTGAAGTAGAAATCACACACCTGAAAACTAATTAAAAAAGAGCTTCACCGTAAGTGTCTACACGCATCTAAATTTCAAGAAAACATATTAGGCTACGGGGCTGGCCACAATAATACCGCAGTAAAGTGGTAGGAACACCGGCAATAAAATACTCCACACAAAACCAATGCACTGAGTATTGCAACAACATTCCTTTCATTTTTCTCAACAAAGTGAAGAGGGGTAATACAAGTCCGCGGCGGTAATCGCCAATAGCAAGATGTTTACCGACCCTGATGTAAAAACACCTGTTCAGAAAAAAGTACTGCCACAGGCGTTCCTTATTTATACCAGGGCTTACGCCAACAAACGAGAAGCACACACCACATTTTTGTTTTAAAACAAAAAACGCCACATGGTCGAGATGGCGCCATTGGAAAGACTTAAAATTATGTAGTACGGACAAACGTACCTTCTGGTCACCAAGAAAACAGATGTCGACGTCAGCTTGATGAACGGCACGCTCCCATTTCTTTCTTCGGTTGTCCTTAGAAAACGAGAACACTCGCAACTTCCGTATTTTTGGCGCGAAAATTCGCCGAGGCAGCATCGTTCAACCGTTCCGATTTGCAGCCGTACAGGTTGCGAATATCCAGTGCACAAAACGCAGCACATATCCACGCTGCAGTTCAAGGACAAAGAAAAAAATTGCCCGCAGCTTCCCTCGGGGGAACACTGAGGAGGATGCGGAAGCATGTAATTGGTTAACGGGTGTTAAATTGCGACTTACTTGGGTCGATGGCTAAATTGGTTAACGTGGTTGTGAAATGGGTGTTAAATGAGTGAACACGTACGGCACGTATGCGAAAGGGCGGTGTTTTATTTATTGCGACGAACCAACGGACGAGCGGCAACTGAGCGAGCGAGCGCCGACCTTGAGTATATATACAGCGCGACGGCGCATGCGCTGTCAGCTGTCGAATGTCCTCGAAGGAGAAGCGCGCGCGGCACAGATGGTGGGCGACGGCGCGACGGCGCATGCGCGCGCGTCAGCTGTCGAATGTTCGAGATGCGGTGCGGACGGCGCGGACGGTGCACTACACGGCGCGAGTATAAGATGCTTCCGCATCTAATATGTTGAACGATTTTGAGTACTTCGTACTCAACTATGGGAGAGCACTGAGCCGTCCCGCTAAAACAGTTTAGTGGCTGGTAACAGAGTTAGACACATTGAGAAAAGTTTTATTTACTTCAAACACGAGACAATTACAGCACTACTGGTCAATATCAATGCACATACAAAAGTGGATCTAATGACAATTCAACACATACTACGTGACGGAACTTGCTTATTTCCTATAACACTCAAGCTTGTACAACAGACACGTTTTCCATGCGACTTAACAATGTTAGCTTGTGCCGAAGAAAAAAAAAACGGAAAAAGGAAGAAAACAGACACAGCAAAGGAAAATGAACCGACAAACAACACCGACATGGTAATCTCTTAAACAATTTGACAGTCGGGGAATCTAACAGAGAGCTGGATCTTATCTCCTGTCACTCCCAAAAAAGGGCAAGACCAATGTCTCAAGAATTCTATTTCCCCGTGAGCTGCTAGTTGCGCCTCAAGGAAGCACACAAGTGTCTCTCGAAACTGAGATAACAGCGGCCACTGTAGCCGCAGGCGTTGCCTTCGGGCAGCCGCCCTGCAGCGATTACGCCAAAGCACAAACTCGCCAGCGGCGATCACTAATCGGCCAAACCTACCCCGGGGGCAACGGTCTCCCGTGTAATAGTGAGCGACACGCAGGCTGGGCATGGTTCTATGAATTAGCCGCCAAAATGTTCTTGCCACCACGCAGGCGGAGACCGCGTGCGTCGCGGTCTCCGTGTTTCCGCAGTTGGGGCACCTGGCGGACTGCACCACCCCCCAACGCTGTAATCGTTCCAGCGTGGGCAAAATTCGCCAGCCCCTTTGCCATTGCAGGTCAGCTACCTCTTTTGGTAGCTTACCCGCCGTTAACTCGGGCCATGGGAACGTGGGTGGCGGGCTTCGTAACGTGCCCCTGGTAGAAACCAGCTGTTCACATAGACGCACAGGGGCAATTTCTAGCGGATCAAGATCCGGGTCCATGGCCGTGAGCTCCCGTGAGAGCGCCACAAGTGCCTTATAATAGGGCGGTGTATGCTCCGCGCTCGGGCACAAATTTCCCAGTGCTCGGGGGACCAGCACTCTGCGCTGCGGGCCTAGAAAAAACATGACGAGTGGTCTTGCAGGTGCCCGTACATCATCTAAAATTCCCAGCACTGTTTTAAGTGCGAGCAGCTGCGCCGTCGTACCAATACACGGGAGACCAAAGCCCCCAAGATCCCGAGGAAGCCTGAGTGCATCTCGCTGCAGGCGCTCTGTCTTCCCGTCCCAAAAGAAAGAAAATACGGCTCGGTCGAGGGCCTTCAACACTGCTTCCGGGGGAAATTCTATTCTCGAGACATAAAAGACCCGCGCCAAAAAAATACACTTGATCAAATATGCCTTCTCGTAAAGGAAAAATTATAGCTCGTAGCCTTCTGTGTCGAGTCAGTCACTTCCCGGCTCAGCTCCTCCCACACATCGGGTGCAACTCCTGTTTTCTCAAAAGTGATACCGAGAATCCGTAGCCTCGTAGCTATTTGGAGGTCGTGTGGTAGACTCGATTGGAGCGAGTTGTCGAGCACCATGGCACTACTTTTATTCATATTTAGCTTCGCGCCTGAGAGCCTAGCATATTCCCCGAAACGCGTGAGTACCTGCGAGATGCTATCTTCGTCTCGAACAAACACAGTGACGTCATCGGCGTACGCAGATACTGTCACTGTGGCCGTGCCCGGGAGGGGAAGGCCGCGTATTCGAGTGTCAGCCAAGACCGCACGAAGGAAGGGGTCGATACACAGTACGAATAGCATGGGGCTCAGAGAGCACCCCTGGCGAACGCCTCTAGTTAGGTGTATCGTCCCCTTCACTACGCCGTTAAGCACCAAGACACTTCTCATGTTCGCGTAGATGTTACGGAACAAAGCAACAGCTTCGGGCTGAAGCCCATACTTGCTCAATACACCTGAAAAGGTATTCGTGCCTGACGCGGTCGAAAGCGTGTTCCTGATCTAAGGAGATGCAAAACCCTCGCGTCTTGGTGTGGGCCATGTACGCCAAGAGGTCCCGAGTGAGCGTGAGGGCGTTAAAAATGTTTCTGCCCATCACCGAGCCCGTTTTTTGATTACAAATCACTTCGGGCCACCACTGCTTCAGTCTACTCACTAGTACAGCGGCGAAAATCTTATAATCCGCGTTTAACACGGTTATTGGTCGCCATGATCCCGGTTGCCTACGATCTTTTCCTTCCTTAGGTAGTAAAATCAGTTTACCCTCCGCTAATGAGTCTGGGAGCTTCCCATCTTTTAAAATTCTATTGATCATGGCTACCAAGCCAGCACCAATTTCCGGCCAAAGCTCTTTATAAAATTCGGTCGGCAGACCGTCCGGGCCCGGGGCTGAACCTACCTTCAAAGATCGCAAAATGGAGTAAACTTCCGCGGCAGACGCTTTTTTCATTAGGTTTGCGCTTGCTTCTTCCGGTAATTTAGGCAATTCGGCGCATAAGGTTTCAAGTTCGCTGACTACCGTGCTCGCATCTAATTGTGAGTCGCCTTCAGCAAACAAATTAGAAAAGTACTCCAAAAAGCGCGTATCCATATCTATGCTTTCTTCCGAAACCGACCCATCCGGCATACACACTGCCATCGCGTACTCAGGGCCGTTCGGCGAGCGCCGTGAAGTCAAGAAACGGCTGAGGTCAGGCGTGTCTCGAAAAATTGAGTCTGGCGGGTGTATGTGTACCTTTTGGGTCGTTTGCAGGAAGATGCGGTCGTATCGGGCTCTCAAAATTCCCAAGTACTCTCTCGTGGTTGGAGTCAAGGGGGCGCCTGCTTTCAGTATTCTTATCTTCCGCAGGGTTTCATTAAGCTCGTACGTGAGTCTCAGTCTCGCGTTCCTACCACATTCCCTAGCCCAACGCTGCCACTGTGCTTTTAAACTATCCCACTCCTGAGGGGGGTCTCTCGCGCCCGAAAGTGTTTCCTTTACTCCCGCCCTTAGAGTCTCCTTCACCGCGTCATCTGCGAGTACCGCTAGATCGAGGCGCCATATGCGCACCCCGTCCAACCGACGATCCGGCAAGGCCATAGACAGAACCACAGGAAAGTGGTCGGAAATTCGACCCGCCTCTACCGGAAAGGCGCGCACCGCCACGTCGGCCACCACAGGACTCAAGACCTCACAGACATAAAATCTATCTAGCCTTGTCTCCGATGAACCCCTTTTCCAGGTCGGGACAAACGTGTTGCCTTTCTTAAGAATCCATGCGTCTTGGAGCCCGAAGTCCCGTGTTAGGCCGACGAGCTCGCGAGCGTTGTTAACATTTCTGCCTTGGCCCGGGCCCCGTACATCTCGCATGCTATCAGTGACACAGTTGAAATCCCCACATAGCACTGTCGCGCACTCGTCCATGAAGTAGGGCGATAACGATCGAAAAAAAGCGTTCGTGTCTCTCCTTCGCGTCGGCGCGTACACACATACAAAGCGCAAACGCAGGCTGCCTATTTTACATTTCAACTGCAACGCTGGACCGACGCTATCAACAGTGCAAAAGAGCGTGGAAAAAAGGGCGGCGTTCATTATCACCGCGCCGACACCGCAACTGCGCGTGGACGCTAGCGAAAAATAGCACGGCAAGTTGAACCGATTACGAAACGCTGTTACATCTGCCGGTGACACAAAATTTACTTCTTGAAGAAACAAAAGGTCAATGAAGTTCTCTCTAGCAAAATGGATAACCTCTGTCTGTTTATCGGGTTTACAAAACCCCTGTACATTTAGTGTAATTATGTTAACCATGTTGCTAGAGAAGTAATTACTAAAGGTAGGAATACCTTCCCGCCGGTGAACGACGGGTCAGTCGACGCCGCTTACGCGTCCGGAGGCTTGGACCCGGAGGGGCCCTCGGTATGCGGCGTTCCCGTCGCCGCCTGCTTGCGGGGGTTTCCCACTTCCTCGGAGCTTGACTCCGACGATTGGTGTGGCCGTTTCAAATCCGGTTTGTCCAACTGCATTCCGTAGTCCTCGCCCAAAGGTCCAAAAATGTCGTTCAGTGGGTTCCGAAGGTTGGGGTCTCGGTTCTGCTTCAGCACTCGGGACACCGGGCTCAGCGGTTGTTGGTCCTGCTGCGTGCTCGGAGGGTCGCTCGATGGTTTCCGATACTGAGTTTCACTCGCGGGCGTGCGGTGACCTCGCCCGACGGCCACCTGACCTCTGGAGTGCTTGACGCCCACAGACTTGCCCTGCGAGCGTTCGGTGTTTGGGGGTGCGTCCTCAATGGAGCTTGACGACTGCCTTGTGTCGTCCGATTTAGTTGAGGTGAGCTGACTTGCTCCCGACAGTGACTCCGTCTCCGACACGGATGCGGAGTCGTTTGTCACCTGCGGGCTTGGGGACGAATCTTCAACTACTGCACTCCAGTCTTGAATGGGCTCTTCCTCCTGAGGGTTGTGCGCCCTCCCACCTTGCACCTCTTCGGTATTGCCCCGGAGGGCAGTGACTTCCGCACGAGGTTCGTGTTCTGGTTCGGGGGCTCTCGGACTTGTAGGAGGTTTCTGCCCCCCCCCCCCCCCCGCGGCCGCCGCATACGACCTTGGCTCAAGGCAGTCTGCAGTCGCGTGTTCCCCCCCGCACCGGCGGCATGAGGCGGAACATCCTGTAGTGTCGTGGCCGAACGCTTCGCACCTCGCACATCTCGGGGTATGGCAGTCCTTCCCCACGTGGCCTTCTTGGGAGCATCGGGAGCAGACTTTCGTCACGCCCCGATAGTCGCACATTACACGGTGCCCTTGCACGGTCAGGAAATTCGGCACTGGTTTGATCATCTCCAGCCGTACAACTCGGAGACTGTTGCCCACGTGCTGGCGCCCTTTGAACGTTTGTTCATAGATGTCGATTACTTTGCCGTACTGGGTGAATGCTGCAGCCAAAGAGGCATCCCCAAGAAAGAGGGGGCACCTGAAGACTGTTACTGAGACTACTTGAGGTGCGACTTGGGCGACTGGTACTGAGACTCCGTTGAGGACGAAACTTCCCCGTGACGACAGCTTCGCTGCAGCCGTCGCAGTGGCTACTGCAATGCAGAACTTCGTTCCACCTTGGTGCTGAAGGGACTTGAGACCTTTTGGCCCGGTTACTTCTTCGATTGCGTCGATGATGTCATCTGCGGTAGAATCCGTCGAGGCGTTGAAACAAAAGCAGTGCGCTTTAGGAGGGGGCGCTCGAAAAGCCATCCTCGCGTTGCAGGCAACCGGCCGAGCCGATCGCGAGCCCCGGGGGATGACTAAGCTTGAAAAACTTGCCGCCTGATACCTAAAAAGGATCCTAGCCAAAAAGACACATTTTAGAAAAAATTTATTGCCACAACCGTCATTAACACTCAACAGAACATTTCCGTCTTAGACATACTCTCATGCCTGAATACACAGGCATGGTTCAGTGTGCACCGACGCTCGCGTAGGTTTTAAATAGCTAACTTTACCGTACAAGCTCATGTTAGTGTTACTGGTTTCCGTACCAATACTTTACCTTCCTGGTGCATTTAATGTGAAACTTTGACCGTTCTAACTCGGACACATGTATGATTTTGAAGTGCAACAAATAACCTTATACTTGATGAACGCGTGAATATTGCAGTTGCAGAGAACGAGTGATTATTGTATCAGACGTAATGAATTAGCTCAACTAAGGCGGTGCGGACGGCGCGGACGCCGCGGACGGCGCACTACAAGGCGCGAGTATAAGATGCTTCCGCATCTAAAAAAGACTGTCTTCTCGAGTCACGAACAAGCACACCTACACGCCACGAAAACGTACGTCGGGCTTGGCAATCCATGTATGTCGAGCAACGAGAGCAAGAGTAGAGATGCCTGTGCTGTGAAACACACCAGTCGAAACGAAGTGATGCCAGAGCCCGCGGAAGACACAGTGAGCAGGCCTAAAATTATCTAGATGGCATCGGGAAGGCCCATGAGTACGAGCGATGCGAGCGTATAGTATGGGTGGCGTAACGCGCGAGATAAGCATACGCTACTCATTTTTTTCTTTAGCGTTAGCTACTATTGCGAATTCATGCTCGATCAGCGCCGCCGGTATACTGGCCGTGCGCGTGAAATCTTCGCGACATGGTCGAAGCACAGCAGTGCCACCATAGCCGCTGTCGAGGACCATAGGATAGAGATATCAGCAAATTGGTCCTACGCGGCATAGTGTGAAAGCAGCGCCGAGAATAGATTAGAACGGGTATGTAAGCAGATGGGTGCCCATGTGCTGGCACACTTGCATCCGGTAAACGTACACACATGCATGTGTTTGTGTGCACTCTCCATCTCCGTACTCCACTCTGCTTTCACTTCGTCCACCACCGACTACGCTGTAGTGTGCGATGATCATGTCATGTACAATTGACATACGTCCTCTCACTGCGGATCGTGGACCAAATCTGCAAAATTGTTCAATTGACCTCGCTAATGCTACGCCTAGCGTTGTAATAATAATAATAATAATAATAATAATAATAATAATAATAATAATAATAATAATAATAATAATAATAATAATACACGGGCCTATACCATTTGACCTCAATTGCTACGGGACCACCACGACTGGAATTGCACCCGCTACCATCGTATCAGCAGTCGAGCACCATAATCTCTACACCACTGTGGCGAACTCCGCCTTGTGATTGGTCGGAATATCCTCTTAGGAAAATTACTACCGGAAGGTGTTTTTGTAAATGGGGACACGGCTTTTTGTAGCGGCGTGTGCTCGGAGGTATCGTTGAGCTCAGTGATGTGGGGGTGTAGAAGGAAACAAGATATAATACGACGTACCTTGAACTGACGCCTTACCTGCTTGACCCCATCTCGTCCAGATCGAGCATTGAAGTAACCACGGAGACAAATGTTTACGATATACAAACTTTTAGGTGAAACTAAATTTGAGCATATAATGAACTGTGCGTAGGCCGTAAAACCTGTCAGAACCGGGCACTTAATTGGAAATTAGAAAGCAGTTCCATCATAACTCCGTGCGAGGACATGGCATCGCGTTTCGCTGACTTCCAAGTCACAGCAGCATATTGGGCAACAAGCATATGAAAGCGGCTGCTCGATGTGCACCCGAAGACCACTAAGTGGTTCTAAGAGAGAAAGGAAGAGAAAAGTGAGCCCCGTAACTGCCTGCTTCAGGGAGCGACACCACAACAGTAGCTCACAAGGGATGGGGGTGAGTAGGGATCAAAATGATAGGAATAAAGGTGTAGACAAAAGAGAGAAACACTATGCCAGAGAGCGAGCGCGACGACGTATCGAGGGGATAGAAGAGATAGGAAAGATGGAAACGCGGTCACAGGAGTCCGAGGATGGGGCACTACTTGCGAGAGCTCTTGTCGGCATCAGTAGATGGCGTAGAGCAAGTCATGTCGGTCAGAGCTACACTGACGTCGGAGATCGCGAAGGCACAACCAGTCGGCACGGAATCCAGCAAGCGAGTACCCCGAAGACGTTGTACTACAAGAAGTCATCCCGTTCTCAAGTGTTGTAACTTGAGAAAGGACGGAAACCAGGCGAAGTTAGGCTTACTGCTTTATTCGATGCCGCAGCGGCGTCTTAGTACAAGGCACGAAACACGAGACGATACAGATAGCTTCCATCTTTTCATAGCCAGTGCAAAGGCGTTACACGATGAATACGTAGACAGATTCGTAGGCAGTCAGCTTTAGTGGTCATACGCACTGACCCTATCAACAGATAGCGTCCAGTTGTGCCATGCCGAATGGCTTCATGCACGACAGTATTCCAATGTAACATCAAGGACAGATGTTACAATAAAAATTCGAGAGATTACTAATGAATACACAAAACCGAAGGTAAAACGCTTGTGGAACACGCCAAGTTTACAGCCCACGCGAATGCGCGTGGACTGGACTCGTCTCGTCGACTCCGGCCTCCACCCGGACTCTCTCGACTCGAGACAACGGTGCTTTGCCGGCTGTGGCTTGATGTCCCTTTCACAAAATCTTTTGCCTTCCAAATGGGCATGGAAGACAGCGCTGCTTGCAACCACTGCGGTAAGGATGCAACGATTGACCACGTTGTTTGTCGCAGCCCTCACTACAGCGTGCGCGGACTGCCGCTAGCTGTTGTGTTGGCCCGCCTTGACGACAAACCCCCGTCGGAACAGTCAATGCTATAAGGCCGATCCGAAATGTCTTTCAAGGCGCTACTGAAATTTTTTGCGTGGCAGTGGAAACAAAAAAAAATATATCTAGCAATACAGTCACCATTCCTCCGTATGCTTCGTATGGCATCGACTCTCATGGTTAGTGGTACCTGCCATTTTTTTTATGGCATGTTAGATTTTATCTCCTCTTTCTTTTCCTTTTGCCTCCCTTCCATGAAGGGTAGTGAACAGGATGCTCTTGCCGTTTTACTAAATGTACTTTGAAACGTCCTTATTGTTATTTTTTGTCATGTTAGTTTTCATTGTGTTGTACATGATCATCCCGCACTTATGCACGATTGTTAATTGGAACGTGCTATGTAACGTCATGTGTGTTTCGTAATATTGAGCGGCTGCTCTTGCACTGAGTGTGTTTTACCCGATTCATCTTCTATTTATGGAATAAGGCGGGGAATACACACTTCGTCTATGTACTAGAAATGCAGCGACTGTAATGTAGCTTTGTCGAAGCTGTTTTTTTTAGTGCAGCCTGTTTGCTGAAGTGACAACTACATTTATTTAAATGTTTTCATATGGCTTTAATGAATGTAAAAAAGAAGGGCTGTTTTTGCTATACTGTTTATTTTATCTATCTGTTGATCGAAATGCTTGGAGAAGCGTGCTTGAAAGGCCGAATCAGGTGCGTAGGCAGAAAATACTTTCGGGCTTGGAGATGGGGGCACCTCCATGATTTAGAAGGAAGTGCGGCATCTCTTAGAAATGGACATTTCTTGCTCTGCATGTCACGGCGAAAAAAAAAATTGAGGAGAGAAGGGGGCACGGGTTTCGTGTGCCACCCTCTGGCTGTGCCACTGGGCTGAATACAAATGCAGCAAGAAGTTCCAAAACGTTTTTCAGAAAATTTGTTTTACCAGAAGTTCTAAACTTCAAAGACCATATTGTAGCAAAAAAACGCAAAAAAAACACAAGATTACTTTATTTAGTTATGTGCAGGAGTATTAAAATAGAATTTCATTTGGCCCAGAATGTGTTATATTCTCTGCAGTCAACTGCTTACTCGTTACTCGTTTCTTTGCTTATGACACAGTTCAAGAAGTTGCTCTAATTAGCGTGGCAATGACATGCCGAAATTTATAGTACTTAATCAATAATGACTCCAGGGATTCAGATATATTTATTTGCAAGTTTCTTACGTTTATTTGCACTTACATCAAGTGATTAGCAGGTGCTTGAATTATTAGCAAAGTTTGCTGCTTGGCTCCGCTAGTTCGCACATTGTTTAGTGTAACCAACGCCCCCTTTATAAACAAGGCGTTGGTGTGAGCATCGTCCACATCTGCACAAAGATAGTATATCTCGAACTTTGTTTTACAAATTCTAAAATGCATGATCAAGAAGGTTATCTCGATGTCAAAACTCAACGTGCTAGGGCGATATCGTTTGCGTGAAAATCACCTAACGTGTCGATTAATAGCGAGTGCAAAGAGCATCGGCGCCGCTTTAAGAAAGCGAAAGCGCATAGCTCGCCACCTCGTAGCGCGTCGCAAAAGCACTCGCGCATCCCTCAATTGGCGGTAAAATGACACCCGTTCAAACAAAGAAAGCTACGTCAGGGTAAAATACTGTTGCCATAGGCGTGCAAACGTGGGGGGCTCTGGAGGACGCCCCCCCCCTTCTTAGTTACCAAAAAGGGGGGCGCAAAGTTGCCCCTTACATTGACTCAATAGGAAGGGGAGGGGTGCAAAATCTGGCTCATATATTGACCAAATAAGGAGGGCGGGGGGCTGCTACGACAAACCTTCGCCTACCCACCTGGTGAGGTACCCTGCACAGGCCTATGACTGTTGTGACCTATAAATCGGCACTCATTCACAGACGTCGGAGAAAAGTGAAACCATTAGTGTTAGGCAAGTGAGCTGGCTTTCCGGATACTACCACCGGGAGGAGACAATTGAATGGGGTTACTAATCACAGACGCTACCGCTGCTGTATGGTGACGTGGCCAAGTCGGGTGATTTTTAAAGCACTTTGTCTAGTAATTGCCCTTTCGTGAGTAGAATGCCTTAGTGCACACTATATATATTTTACGGATTGAACATACAAAGAGAAAGGTATGAACCGTACCGCATAAGCCGTGGCTACACAGATGCAGATTTTCTTTGGCTAAGCAAAAACTAATACTGTTTTTCGAATAAGGCAGAAAAGAAGGCAATAGCTGAAGGTATGTGTTGTATAATTTCAAGATTCTAGTAATACGGGAATTGTTATCGAGGCAGGAATTCGCTGCGTACATCTTCAAATGGCACAGTTATGCTTTGTTTGTTTGAAGGCAGGTCAAAAAGATCGTTACGAAATGTTGCGACGCTCATTGTTAACGTTATCGTTGCAGACGTGACTCGAGCACATCTTGTTCGTCGTTACAGACTACAGCGGCTCATCCCTCTAATTTGAGGTGCGATCGATAATGTTGATACAGATCAGTTTTGTGTTCTCTTTTGCTTCGGCGCTTCCCGAAGCCGAACAAAGGTGAATCGCCGTATAGTTACATGATGACGTCGAGGTATGTGTCGCCCGTCAGACACGTCGGCACACCGTGATCCCCGCAGTCGTCGTACTTCGGGACGCGAGCACTACCGCCTTCAGCCGGCGTCGGAGCGTCGCGCTCGGCTTCCGACAAGAAGACGATGGCCAGCAGGGCACGCGACTTCTCGTGAAGGTCGCACAGGTACAGGAACCAGCTGGCCAACTCGATGGTAACGCCGACGGAGACCAGCCAGATAGATACGAAATCGTACAATCCCAGAACGTGCATGGAGATCCCGATCACCAGAAGGACCGCGGCACAGCTCAGCGCGACCTGCAAAGTGCCGAACAAGCGCTTCCGGACGAGGTGTCTCAATTTCGTCGCGCCAGTGCACGGTTGAGCCTCTTCCAGCAAGGGTATCGGGATGCGGCATGACGGTGGTTCTTGGGCAGAGGCCGGATGCTCTCTAGCGCGTGTTCTGTATCGAACGGCGCGAGGTCGAAGGCCTCCAGTGCCCGAAGTCGTCGACGCCGTTGGACGGAGGCAGGCCACGTCGTCACCGCTGGCGGCGGAGGTCCATTCACGGTTGCTCGCTGGCATCGCGAGAGTTGCGCAAGACCGGATGTCAACTGCGTGGGAAACCAAATAGCGCCGTAGTTCGGGATAAGATGAACGATTGACAATATGGACAAATGAACAGTTCTTTATTGGGCAATAGGGAAGCGCAGGCAGTGGCGTAGGCAGATATTCGTTTCAGTGGCAACCCGCCCTCAATCTGAGATCTGGCTCCGCCGCGGTGGTCTAGTGGCTAAGGCATTCGGCTGCTGACCCGCAGGTCGCGGAATTGAATCCCGGCTGTGGCGGCTGCATTTCCGATGGAGGCGGAAATGTTGTAGGCCCGTGTGCTCGGATTTGTGTGCACGTTAAAGAGCCCCAGGTGTTCGAAATTTCTGGAGCCCTCCACTACGGCGTCTTTCATAATCATATGGTGGTTTGGGGAAGTAAAACCCCACATATCAACATGATCATTATCTGAGATCTGATGGGAGGACGGATGGGCACGTATGGCCTAGTGTCGTTTTGTGCTCTGCATCGTCTAGCTGATAGAAATCTTGATAGGGGTTCGTGCCCGGTGTGCCAGCACCGGCTATGTCCCTGGGCTCAAGTCATCTGTAGGAATAGGTGGGAGGTGTTGCACCCGTAACTTGCACTGAGTCACCTGCACATGGCGGTTTCTGGTCAGTACTGTGGTTTGTAAATACCCCAAAACCAACCAGATCAGGCCCTTCTAATTTCCATGGTGTGCGAATAGCTACGCGTCCAGATACGTAACCAGCGCTCTACGATAACGCGTAAATTACAGAGCCTGTATCGCCATTTGCCCCTTTATTCAATGCGTAACATTGCCATATAAGGAGTGAAGGTCTGCGTTGCAGCGTAGTCCGCAGTGTGTGCACGTCACTGTCAAAGGAAAATTCTTATAGTGGGGTATCACTAGCTTCAGCAGCACCTCATGTTCAAGAATTATTACGCTGCGTGGCAAGCAAGGTTGCCTTTCACCTCGAAGCCCCTAGTGGCACTACAACAATGTGGATACTCGAAAATTCCACCACACTGCCATAATGCTGTGACGGCGCAGTTATAGCGTCAGACAATAAATCCGTATGCATATAGAAGCTCTCGGTGACAATCAATGCTCGCAACCCGGGGAATGCGTACATATGGCGGAGATTGCGAATGACCCAAATAACACTTCCTGTTAAGGCATTTGCGCGAACGTGTACGCACGCAAGATTGTTCCGATTTGAGAAATATGCCATGGTGGTGTTGATGTGAGTATTGTGAGACCATAGAGTTTCGACGTCACGTAATATGGCAGCCTTGTGCTCCATGTTGAGCTAGTCGAGACGCGGTTTCGTAGTGTTGTTTTCAGGCGCGTGCACCCCGACTGCATTGATACCGTAGCTCCTGTTTATTAAAGCCCTTTTCGCCCTATCATCACCTTGTTGACGTCGCCGAGTTCTCACAGTACATATGCGAGTTTTATGTGAAATGATTCAGTGTGGGACGAAAGACTGAATATTGAATTAGTGCTAAGACAGTCGTCGTAACATAGGAATGTGCGCAGAAAGTGTCAAAAAGGACAGTTGCGCAGTAGAATAAAATTGAGCTAGCTTTTTAAACACCAAACTGAGCACTCACGTGGAACTATTCACCGAACTCCCTCGGTCGCTGCTAGGAAACACATAGGCTACAGTGAACAGGGAGCGTGTGCGAAAAATCACAATTATTATAAAGCGTGAGCTAATTCATACTCGGAAAACTAATTTGCAAAGAGGTAGTGGCCCACTTACTTACCAACGTGGTTGCAGATCTAGTACGGCTAAAACAGGCTACATTTACGCAAACGTGTAACAAAGCAAGCCATGGCGACCAGCACACTTATGCGTCGCGCGGTGGCTTTGTTTTCTTCTCATTGGTCAATGATACTGATTCCTTTGAACATGGCGCGTACCAACGAAGAGTACGCGTCGTGTAAGTGATGAAAACAAACAGCCATACAAACTCGCCTTTTGGAGCATCGCGTTGCATTGTCAGCCAAGCGTAATAAACGCGACGGTCCATAGAATTACTTATGTATGCCTTTTCTAGTATAGACACACATACAAAATACTGCCGTGTTTTTATAGTGCCTCAGATATGCGCAATAATTGCTTTTAAATTGACAGTCGCACAAGTATGAACGCTGAAACACGAGGAATATTGGTGGGTGCTGCAGTTGGAGTTGGCCGTTTAGGATATCGTTTGAAGCTGCTTGAGGTATTGTTACGGTGGACAGACAAATGTAGAGACAGAAAGACAGACCAAACTTTTTGCGTCGACGTTCCCCAAGAAAGACTATCGTCTTTAAAAGATACGTTCGTTTGTCGGCGCGCGTGATGAGCCTGAGATTTGTCTTTTAGTTTTTCTTCAAACGTGTGGCTTACTTTCAGTCTCATTGTGATCGCACCAATAGGCAGGTGGTGGCATACTGTGGCAGCCACGGTAACTACGCAGTTAACGACGTTTCAATCAGCCAACCACCATGCACGTGGGTAAACCGAACTTTGAGTATAGGGCATCATTGTGAAGAAGAAGAAGAAGAAGAAGAAGAAGAAGAAGAAGAAGAAGAAGAAGAGAAAGAAGAAGAAGAAGAAGAAGAAGAAGAAGAAGAAGAAGAAGAAGAAGAAGAAGAAGAAGAAGAAGAAGAAGAAGAAGAAGCTTGACATGTGGGTATGAGCGTATTTAAATTTTCGTTATACGGTCTAGTGTTGCCAATGTCCCTTGTGGGAACGAGCGCAGAATTTTCAGGCGACAAAACAAAACAATGAGCGTAGCCTTCAGTATAGCCGGGACTGGCACACCGGGAACCTGCCCCTATCGAAATTTCTATCAGCTAGACGATGCAGAGCACAAAGCGACACTATAGACACTATAGGCCAAACGTGCCTGCGCTGCCCAAATATCAGATCAAGGGCGTGCCCCCACTTAAACAAATACCTGCCTACGCTGCTGCGTACGCTTCTCTTGTCTTGTGCGACTGATATGAACATGAGGGCACCGGTGTATAAAAAAGATGGCTGACTCACTTGCGCGAGCATCCCTTGGTGGCACGATTGTGCCAGTTATGCCTCATACATGCAGCTTATGTTGCGGCAGCAAGGTTAAGAAAACTATCCCTTCTTTAAGGATTCCATAATTATTGTTACACCAAATCGAGAATTCTCGCACTTGCACATTGCATGAAATAATAAATAGTCTGCCACGCGTAAACTGGAAGTCACCTTAACAAAATCACGATGCCGTATGCTACCGCCTAATTTATACCTAAACAGGTCTGGTCTCGTGCCATCCCCTTTATTCTCTAGCTGTAACAAACCTCAAAATACCGACCATTTTCTACTTAAAGGTCGCCGTTTCAAAAATCGAAAGAAGAAACGTTTTGAAATTTTATTCAAAGAATGAAGAATTTCACTTTGCACTACGAATATTCTGTCTTTTGGGGCTGCTTCACTGGGATTCATTGACAGGAACATCTGTGGGGCCCTCTGTGAATTACATTGTGACACAAGTATACCTTGCTGAGTCATTGATGATCTCTTTCCAAACCAAGCCTAAATTTAGCTTTCAATAATGTGTACTCTTCTCTTTTTTTCTATTCGTCAAAATTATTGTATTCTGTTAAAACAAGTTATCACCACTTCTTTACTCTGCATGGCCCTTAATTGGTCACTCACATTAACTGTCGGATTCTTGGTCGATGCAAAACAGAGGAAAAAGCAAGCAAGCCATAATAGATCGAGGTATTGTCACCATCATCATAATCGTCGTCGTCGTTATCATCATTGAGGCAAGAGAAAAAGGGGAATTACTCGTTATTTGATCGATTTCCCAGAGTGGGTGTGAGCCATGCTTCTAGGCTGTCATCATCATCATCATCATCATCATCATCATCATCATCGTCAAACACAACAAAAATTTAGAAGCTAGCAGGTTGGGCTCCACTGGCTCTTGCCGACCGGCGTTCTGATCTAGTATCGCGATGAAGGGGGGGGGGGCGATTTCTAGCTGACTTTCAGAATCGATTGAATATTCCAGGCGCCGCGCCACGCTGTAATGTTCGGCTCGCGTATTTTCGAGAGCCTCGGCTACCCATCGGTAGCGTTATCTGACCATGCTCAAGAAGCCTTTGAGGCCCATTCAAAGCTGGCAGTAAGATATCTGTTTACAAAACCTCCTGATGCACCGTGATCACATCAACTGTCACATCTGCATGCCACCTGTGCTGAAAACAGCTAAGCCGGCGCTGAGCTGTCTCCATAGTAACTACCGTAGTTTCTTTTTTACAGCATGGCTCAGGGACACTGATATTGAAACATTCAGAGTGGCAAACTTTTCGCGTATTCGGGATCCACCCGTTGCCGTCTCCGGTCTGCAGCTTAATTCGGCCAAGCACGCTGGCTACGATCACCCCCACCGTTGTGATTCCCGTGCTGCAGGTACGACGAGCTTAGGGTCAACCAACTTCGCTGTGCCAAGCTTTGTTCAACTTAGTGCGAAATTTCTGCATTTTCACAGCCCGCTTTAAAAAAAATCGAGAAGGTGACACTGAAAATATTTCCAACTAAACATGTTTCGTTTTGCTCCGCAAACCTCCGCGAGTATCTGCAGCACAGCGTTAGCTGCGAAGTGTCCAAGAATTTGTTATGTAGTAATGCTTCTGCTTTCTTCAACTTGCTGCCCCTACAACTTCCATTGAACAAAGCGCCCAAGGACTCAGTTGGAAATAAAAAAAATCGATTTTTCACTTGCCTTTCAATTTTTTACTGGTTGTTATTGTGATTGTTATTTTTACTTGTGTTTATTGTTTTCTTGCGTGGAAAGCTTCTGGATGTAGACAGCATTCAATTACTCTCGAAATATAAATCGGATTTAGTTTTCCTGCTATTTTTGTACGTTGACCAACTGCCTCCTGTTAAACGTATTTCCAAGCAACCGACTAGGGCTGGCTGTTGGCAGCCGACTCTCAGCTGCATGTCCTCATCATTCCAACCAAACATAGCGACTCGAAGATACCGCACACGGATTTGGTTAAGCGATAACGTCCTGTCACCCAACCATGGAGCAGTTGCGTTGTGCTCAAATTACCTCCTGCATCCAACCGGCAATGACTGCTACATTTTTTGCCGTCTGTAGGTCTCGGTTAACGCCTCACTGAACACCGGGTACAGCCGTTACGTTTGCAATTAAGGGCCAGCTTTCTGGCCAATTTCTGGCTTTCTAGGCAAGCTTCGAGCCTTGTGACCATTCTAATCAAGCGGATTGTTGCCGGATTCCGGAAAACTGTCCTACTTCTGTCACAACTGTCGGTCGTTAATTCCGAAGTGACCAAGCTTGTGTTTGTTTCCAGCCTGCTCGACACGATGGCGGCGTTTGTAAACACCGTCGTCTAAGTTTGTGTTCGTGCAGTGGGCCGTGTCTCAGATGTTGTAATGAAACCTGATCCCCGATAATGCAATTATTCACACAGTTTACCTGTGTTTGTCTATATGGTCTTTCGAAAGGCTGTTTGTTGCGACCCATGCATGAAACACGGAACATCCAGCGTAGGACAGATGTCTAAAGAAGAAACTAGCTGAAAGTGTAGGAACTATGCTGAAGAAACATTTTGTACATCGCTTTTATTTGTTTTTTTTCTTTCGCGCTGCTTCTTGATAGTATTAGTACGCATATCCGAATTAACTTGTTGATCGCTGCTCGGCCTTTGAGGTTAACATTTATGTGCACGCGTGGGCCTTTTTGCGTGCGTGCGTGCGTGCGTGTGTGTGCGTGCGTGCGTGCGCGTTTGGCGTGCGTGCGCGCGCGCGCGTGTGTGTGTGTGTGTGTGTGTGTGTGTATGTGTGTGATTGAGCGAGAGCATTCATCGACTCTTAAATTCACGATATACGTCCTTCCGCACAAGGTACGAAGCTTCTGTGATATTTTTGAACTGTTTTAATAATATTGCACGCAGAATGTGAGTAGGTGATGAAGTGATGGAGCTAACGTCGTCACCAGTGACAGCACTGAAATATCCGTGTTTGTTCGCGGTACTAATAGCTTCGGGTGCTTCGAATTAGGAGCTATCAGGGAACAAAAATGGTGCTTTCTGACATACGCATCATACGCATCTGACATACGCTTTCTGACATACGCAGGCCTAAAGGAAGCGTACTGGGCACGGTGCAATAACACTTTAGGTGAGGGAACGCCGCAAAGCGAGCGCTTGGCGGGGAAAACCGATTATGTTCTCACTTGCACCGTGCCGATAAATGGCTTGCCTGACTGAAGACCGTGGCGGGCTGCTCTCGAATTCCGCAATGCACACACTGCACATGGGCGACGGTTTCCAAATCAGAGAAAACAGGGTTATTGCGCGATAACAACCACGCGACACGCATAAAGTGACGTCGCGAAAGAGGGGGTAATAAGGGAGGAGGTTGACAGTGCGGGGAGGGTGCTGTGGCGAAGATAAAGCAGCGCTGCTACTTTACCACGTACGGTGCTTTCCTACATCAAGAGAAAGGAGGGGAGCCAGGGCAAAGTTTGTAGCGCCATCTCTCGAGCTCCTTGCGAAACAGAACATTATTGGGTATCGGATAGTCCCGGCGTTCGCTGACCTAAAGTATTCTTGCACCGTGGTACTGGGCATCCCCAGATGAAGCATTGGCTCGGAGTTTCTGTTTCTCTCTGATGCCCGAAGTGTACTGAAGACAATAATATAAAGTGATTCATCATTTATTTTTAAATAGTGTGCGTTTGATTACATTACCGGCACATTCATTCGAGTGAAGGATTCAATGGAATGCTTCGAATGTGATACAGTGATGGTTGTCATTTCCTTATAAATTGGCTCGTACTCACAAGTGTTTATAATTCCTATATATATATGTATATATGAAAAACATCATAGTGTAGGCTACGTTAGAGCCGGTTATACATCCAACACAATATTTGTGTGAAACAGACACGTGCGCGCAGACACGCAAATACTAGAAAGAATAGAATAATACAAAAATAAAATAGTCAAAAGAAATATGTAAACGCATATATGTAAACCTTGTTGCTAAATACAATGGACATAAAAGAAAGAAATTAGGTGAAGAAGAGTAACCGCTCAGACAAAAGATGAAAAAAAAATTGACGAAACTAAACAATAGTGATCTTTCATGTAGCGCTTATTTGGAAAAAGATGGATACAAGAGGAAGTCCTGGAGCTTAATAAAGGTTGTGTCGGCGTTTGCGAATTGTTGTAGCCTAATCTAACACATTGTACTACATATGGGAAACGTGCATTTACAGTTTACGTATTGTGTGTTTCTTGTACCCACATTGTTGAGGTAGCGTGGTCGACGACATGAGCAGTCGTAGTCCTCCTGTGCGTGATGGATTGTTGAATTGTTTCTAGAAGGGACGGGCAGCTAAGCTATAGGTGTAGCTCGCAGTATCTCCGTTGTAGGATATCTTCATGCCGCCACGAACATGCAGACGAGGGGGCCGAGTGGTTAAGGCGTTGGACTGCTAATCCAATGGGCTCTGCCCGCGTGGGTTCGAATCCCATCCTCGTCGAACATTTCCCTTTTTTTTTCTTTCATGACTCGGGTGACTCATCCAGCTATTTGATTTTTTAAGGTATAACATTTTGCGAGTGTAGTTGAGAAATGTGTTTTTTTCAAAAATTTTGGAGTTGTCTAACTAGAAAAAAAAGGGGGGGGGGGCTAGAACTAAGGACGCTGTAGGATGCACCTGCCGACGTCATCACGTCTGTACAATCTGAGGTGCGGCGAAGCAACAATTGCGCAACACACAAAACGAAAACAAGGAGGAAGGAAAAATGAGGCTGGGAGGTGGATTTGTTCGTCACAAAATTCTTCAAGCAAGATAAACGAAGAGGGACAGCGTCAATCAAGTAGACCAAGCACAAAACGTGCTACCCAGAAACAACAGCACAGGCACATAAACATCTTTGTTTCGGTGAATAGTTTGATATGTGGGGTTTAACGTCCCAAAACCACCATATGATTATGAGAGACGCCGTAGTGGAGGGCTCCGGAAATTTTGACCACCTGGGGTTCTTTAACGTGCACCCAAATCTGAGCACACGGGCCTACAACATTTCCGCCTCCATCAGAAATGCAGCCGCCGCAGCTGGGATTCGAACCCGCGACATGCGGGTCAGCAGACGAGTACCTTAGCCACTAGACCACCATGGCGGGGCTCGGTGAATAGTAAAATGTAAAGAAAAAATACATTTTTTAGTTTGTCTGCATAACGTAAGGAACATGCAAATGAATATTGGCGGCTCATTCATATAGTGAGGGTCTTGTTCCGACAGACTCGGACGACAGAAAATGGAGTGAATTCAAGCTGACTTTCATAATTGATTGTATATTTCAGGTCATGCGCCACGCTTTTAAGTTCGGCTCGCATGTTCTCGGGAGCTTTGAGCCCTGGAATACCAATCGAAAGCGTTTTGTGACTATGCTAAAAATGCGTTGCAGGGTCCCTTCGATGATGGCAGTAAGATGTCCGTTAACAAAAGCCCTTGCTGTGTCGTCGTAGCAACTCCCACATCTGCGCGTCACGCACGCTAACAATAGAGCTAACCCACCACAGCACCGAGTAGAAACCACCGCTGAGCTGTAGTAACCGCCATAGTTCCTTACACCATGGCCCAGGAACAGTGATTTTAGAACATTCAGAGGGGCAAGCTTTCCGCGTATTCAGGATCTGCCTGTCGTCGTCTCTGGTCTGCCGCTTCTTCGACCAAGCTCGGTGGATTCGATCATCGACGGCGTTTTGATTCCTGTGCTGCAGGACGACGAGCTCAGTGTCAAACAGATTCGCTGTGCCAAGCTTTGCACAACTTGGAGCTGAATTCTTGCATTTTTAGAGCTCACTTTTAAAAACATATCGATTAGCTGACAATGTATATTGCGGTGTCACTTTTTGTTTAAATTACGTGAAATTAACATTTTTTTTTCAAACGTAAACGCTTTACGCGTTTGGTACGCAAACACGCACAAGTATTCGGCGTGCAGCGTTAGCATTGAAATACTCAAAATGCTGCTTTGTGTCTCTTATATTTTTTTCAAATTACTTCACTCGAACAAAGCATACAACAACATTTTGGAGACAAACCCAAATTTTAGCCTACCTTTCAATTGTTTCCTACTGACGAAAAGCAGCGTGAAGGTCGCTCTTTCGTTAAGGTCCCTGAAACGCTTTTTTCTCATTTTGTTTCTGATTATACCCCAAACGGAGCAAATAATCGGCACCATAATTAAATCGAAACGCCCCTTATTAACTGAGCTACGAGTAATAAACAGGTACACTCCTACGCTCCACACTTCAATCTAAACTACCTCAGCTCTTTTTTCGAGCCCTCGGGGTTAAGCTCTGCCTTCGAGGGGCCTGTGCTGAGTGTTTCACATCCAATCAGATCAGCAGCCACGGTGACGTAAATGGAGCAGCACATGTCACTTCGTGAATGGGCGGTTGAAACGCGTTTGGCCGAATCGCAGTGATCTTCAGTGATTTGCAGCTTTAAGGCGTTGTAAAAAATTACACAGTTTACGCAGAGAGCTCGAATTGGCTTGTAAATGACCCTTTGGACTTGGTCTACCTGTCCAGTGGGTCTGTAAAAAATCGTCGAAACCATTTCAAAGTCTCTTCATTAAGCTTTTTTTAAAAGTAAAATTGTTACGTATGTAGCGGCAGTGTGTCCGGCTTCTCTTGTATCTTACATACATACGTATTCTTGCGGTACAGTTCATCATGGCTGATGTTTTGAACTTGCCCAATTTTCAATTTTGCTTTGCAAAGTATACCATATCGGAATAAAATTTCATAGCTTCATTTTTGTAAACCGCCTTCAGTGTCAATAATGTAGTTCTTTTACTCTCTGCTCAGAGCCACCACTGACCGTGTAATGTCAGAAACAATAACAAGTTAATGTTTTGCAGAAACCACGACTCCATCTTGGACCCATTGAAAAGTGGCGGCTTCGGTAACAGCCTCCCTTTAGGATTAATTAATGAATCGAGGAGTTATAACGCCCCAAAGCCACCATTTGATTACGAGAAACGCCTTGGTGGAGGGCTCTGGAAATTTTGACCACCTAGGTTTTTTTAACGCGCACCTAAAGCATTAGTGCACCTAAAGCACGGGGCTCAAACATTCTCGCCTTCATCAGAAATTCGGCCGCCGTGGTTAGAATTCAATAACGCGAGGAAGACCGCCAGGGGGCTCGAAGTAGTGCAGACGCGCTCGCTTCGCGCTCTGGATTCTCATGATTTTTAGTGGTGTTTTCCGTCTGCAACCACTCGAAAACGTTACTATCAGCTTCAAGAAGTTCCGTGGAACGCCTGGGCACCACTCAAGAGGATTTCTTGCCACTTGGAGGTGCCAAAGGACTTCAGAAAGCTCGTCACTCCTAGGACGCTCACCAAACGCTGACCTGGGGAGCCGCCGGCAGCTGCACCGACGCTGGGGACGCCCGCGTCGGAGCTTCATCCAGCTATGGCCCTCAACGCGGCGACCGACCAACAATACCACCTCCTAGACCAGGATGGTACAGCAGACGACCAAATGGATCAACTCCAGGGCGACCACGATACGGTGAGCCGAGACGCTATCGGCGCTCAATCGCATGCAGAAGAGGACGCTAGCTGGCAGGCAGCGAAATCCACCAAAAAACGCAAGCAAGAGGCACTGGAGCGGAGGCGCGGCAGCGCAGGGCTCCAGGACCAAGTTAAGACAGGCACGCCAACATTCAAGAAATTGCCAAAGCTACCGCCGTTGCCGAAGGACGATTACAAGATCGTCATTCGTCCAAACCAGGGCCTCCCGCTGAGAAACATTCTGACTCCTACGCTTGCGCAAGCAATCATCGAGGCATGCCAAGCTGGCATCAGAGATGACCATTTTATCCTTAGAATCAACCCAGGGTCAAACATAGCGATTCTGTCGACCAAATATGAGGAAGTGGCGGACAAAGTGCGTCTGATACGCGCCCTTGTGCTTAACGGCAGGGCTCACGCTGTCCGTGCCTACGCCGCAAATGGAGACGATACTCTGAGAGGGGTGATTCACGGCGTACCGATGAGCACCTCTACCGAAACTCTCATGGCGCACCTACGTGTCAGAACGCACGGTGTGGAGATCATCACTGCCAGAATGATAGGCACAACGAAAAGCGCAGCCATTACATTTTTCGGTCCAACGCTACCTCGTACCGTCTACTATTACGGGGGTGAACTCCGCTGCTACCCCTTCCGACCTACGATTCAAGTCTGCAAGGTCTGCCGAGAAAAAGGACACCGCGCGGACGTTTGCCCGCATCCGGATCGCCCCATTTGCCGGCTGTGCGGACTGACTAATCCAACGGATGGACATCCGTGTTCTATTAGTTGCGCCTCGTGCGGGGAGGCTCACCCCACAGGAGATCCAACTTGCAAAAAAAGACTTAAGCCGCCGAAGCCTAAACAGCCGCAAGTACAAGCAGGCCACAGTGATAAGCTTCAACAGGGCACTAGCAACGACCCACCGAGGACCAAGAATCTCCGCTGGTTCTCCTCCGAAGAGGAAGAAAACGCCTACAAGTCAGCCGATGACAAGCACAGTTCCCGGTCGCATTCACGGTCCCCGGGCAGAAAGCCGCACTCGCCATCCAAGAAGAGCGCGCCAGCACCGACTCAGCAGAACCTCCACCACAGTCCTCCAGGAGGGGGAGCCAAAGGCAACGGCGGGGATCAAGGATGCACCCAACAGGCATCATCACTTCCGGTAAGCTGGGCGGAAGCCGTGGCTCCCAAGTCTGCATGTACTCCCCCCATCACACAAAACGTACACTATCAAGCAGTAATCGCTGAAAACAAACAGCTTAAGCAACGCCTTGACAAATACGAGAACAAAATAATGTGGCTCAAAAAACAGCTGGCCCAATTAATGGGAGCCACCCCGAAAACTACAGTCCAGGCCTCTCAAAATCTAACTAGCCACCCAAGCGAAAAGCTACGGGACAATGGGCACATCCAACCGCAATCGACACCACCACGAGATCTTGTAGCCAATATAAGAACAGAACAAACAGCGACAAACCTCACTTTACAACAACAACTGCAGCTAATGCAACAGCACATACTGCAGCAAACAGAAGCCCAAATGAAACAGTTCTTTGTCGAATTTCATGACCTGAAGCGATACGTTCATGAAAGCCTCGACAAAGAAACGAAGCGTCGACGTAAGCGGAACCAACCGCGGTCCCAGGAGTCCGACGCCAAAAGCATGCTTACCTCGGACGCTGAAAGCACACCCACCTCCTCGCATCATGGCAATTAACCGACGCATAGCAAACGAGAATCTCACTATATGGTCCTGGAACTGTCGTTTCCTGCACAACAAGCACGCTACACTCACTCTATACATAAAGGCGGCGCTGGTTCCTCCTGACGTAATCTGCTTGCAAGAGGTGGGAGCCAGGCCTAAAACAGTTTCTGGCTACAAACTGTACATGGATCCAAATACACCTAAGATTGCGACACTCGTCCGGAAAGAATTGGCAGCTACATGCATAACGGCACCGAACGAAGAGACGCAACACCTTATCGTAACGTTCTGGCCAGCGAAGAAAGGACGCCCGAGGCAGGTTATATGTAACATATACAGTCCCCCACAAGACAGAAAAGTAGAATTCAGCAATATCTTCCACTATTTGAACAACAAGCTTCAACCACGCGACCGCTTGATCATCACTGGGGGCTTCAACGCTTGGCACACCACATGGGGTTATAGCGCAGACAGACCCAAAGGTACGCGACTTTTAGAAGCGATACAGCGCTACGACTACACACTCCTCCCGACACCGGGCATACCGACTCGTATAGGAAACAGTGTCAACAGGGACACCACTCCCGGCCTTACCGTAACCAACAATTAATGCCGAGACCATGCGCTGGAGTGTGCTGGACGACAATCTGGGCAGCGATCACAATATTGTGCAAATAACATATGAAACAGCTCGACTGCATCGCCCGCTCGGAAAAGCCAGACTGACTAACTGGACTAAATATAGAGAGCAACAGGAAGTAGACGGGCCCAAGCCAACAACTATAGCCCAATGGACACCGTACATTAAGGGTCTCTATGACAAGAACACCAAGATATATCAAACAACTACCGACGCACCTGCCATTGACACCCACTTGACACATCTTTGGGAAGCTCGTCGAGGCCTCACGAAACGGTGGCGCCGACAAAAGCTAAATAAGAAACTCAGACTCCGTATAGCGAAAATCACGGAGGAAGTAAACGCATACTCAAAGGAACTTTACAACAACAACTGGCGCACCTTCTGCGATTCCTTAAAAGGCACATTAAGCACGAAAAAGACGTGGAACATCCTACGGAGTCTTTTGGATCCCTCTGCAACAAGAACCGAAACAAACGCTACCCTTCAACGGCTAGCTGGGGAATTTCAAGGTGATCCGGATCAGTTAATAGAAGAGCTGAAACAACGCTACACAGGAGAACGCAAGCGAAACGTTAGCCCAACACCCAGTCAAGAATACAATGGAGAACCCAACACTGAGCTCGACGCCCCCATAACCTTTGCGGAGGTTTATGCAGCGGCTCAAAGCTTCAAAAGAAATACAGCGCCCGGATTGGATGGCATTACAAATGCCATGGCACGGAACCTCAGCGATGAAGCATTACAAGCCATCACAGACCACTTTAATCAGGAAGTCTGGACACCGAGTGGAAAGATACCTGCAGAATGGACACTGGCACAGGTTGTACTCATACCTAAACCAGGCAAACGGCGAAGCCTTGATCAGCTACGACCAATTTCTTTAACGTCATGCATTGGCAAGCTCTTCGAAAAAGTTATACTCACTCGCCTTGACCAATACACAGAAGAACAGGGGCTTCTACCAACATCTATGTACGGATTTAGGCGAGGAGTGTCTACCCAGGATATCTTCTTACTGCTCAAAGAGGAAGTGCTTAACCCAGCGCCAGGTAGTCTCAACAATCTACTCGTTGCACTCGACATCGAAAAAGCATTTGATAATATTGCGCACTCTACCGTACTAGACAGTCTTGCAGCCATAGGATGCGGACAACGCATATTCAACTATTCCTCTGATTTTCTTGGAAATCGCAAGGCGCAGATTGGCATAGCTGGTACCAAATCATCACCATACGACCTCCCACTGAAAGGCACACCTCAGGGCTCCATCTTGTCTCCATTTTTATTCAATATCGGCCTCCGGAAACTAGTCCTCCAGCTGGAGACTGTACCAAACCTGGGCTGTGCCTTTTACGCGGACGATATTACGCTATGGGCAACAAAGGGCTCCTATCGAGAACGACAAGATGTACTGCAAACCGCTATAGACATGATTCAAGGCTACCTCACTGCTGCAGGCATGTCGTGCGCACCTAGCAAATCGGAATATTTGCAAATAAGACCCCCACGCACTCGGTCCAACCGTGCACCCGCGCTGCAGCTAGAAATTGCCAGACAGATCATCAACAGGACCCCAGTAGCTCGAATATTAGGCATGAACGTACAAGAAAACAACAGCGTAAAGACTGCAATAGGCAAACTCAAACACACCGTAAAGAGTATTGCATCCCTTATAGCTAGAATTGCGCGAAGTAATGATGGGATGACAGAGGCCGACACGGTACGCCTTGTACATGCCTTCGTTCTCAGCCGAGTCACGTTCGCTCTTCCCTTTCAATCAACACGCAAGCCCGAAATAGAGCAGATTGACAGACTCATCAGAATTGCGTACAAAGCAGCATTGCGACTTCCGAACAGCACAAGCACAGAAAAACTCATGGGACTCGGCATGCATAATACGTATGAAGAATTGGCCGCCGCCACGCTAATCGCAACGCGAGAACGACTCACCACTACGCTCCAGGGAAAAAAAATTCCAACAGAGGCTGGGATACCCTCTCACCCCTCAATATTGTGGCGATGAGACATTCATTGTACCCAAGCAAATACGTGATCAAGTAATCGTGGAACCAGTTCCAAAAAACATGCACCCGCTCTACAACAAAAAGCGCCGTCAAGCGCGAGCACGAAAACTCCTGCAGAGAAGTAGCGATCCAGACGCTTACTTTACCGACGTCAGTCTTTATCCCGCGCCACCACAAGGCTCCAGAAAACAAGCATATGCATTGGCAGTGACTAACCAAAGCAAAGTCGTGGCCTGCGCGTCCCTACGCACCAGCTCAAGTGCCACCGCAGAGGCAGCAGCCATAGCCTTGGCAATCAGAGAAGCCAAAAGAAGGGGGCGCTCAGCGTATATTTTGACAGACTCACAAGCTGCATGTCGCTTATACCTTAGAGGCACACTTCCAAGGTGCGTCACTGATATTTTGGGGTCCATGTTGATGGAGGCACATGGCGTCACTTGGTGCTGTTGCGAAGCCACCTCCGAAATCCCACCACTGACCTCCACTGTTGCGAAAGACGGCGACGCCAACACGGTCCCGAAGGCGCCACTGCTTTCAACTCCGCCGGGAAGGTCACCAGCCGTTTGGTAGCGTATGTTTCTCAGCTCGCGACTGCTTCTGCGCAGAGCTGATAAGACGAGCGGACGAGACGACGGTGAGTTAAACAAGGTTTATGTACAGCATATATACAGAGGCATTACAAATTCGGCACTGGGGCCGACAGAGACTCGAAGAGCCGAGCTCTCCTCTCTAACACATAGGTCAGCTTTTCGCCTAAGACCGCCGACTCACACACATGTCGGCTCTCCGACACGGGGACTCCTCTCACATAGGACCGCCGATCGCGACGCGCCGTAGGGCTTCTTTTATTTGCACCGGGTCCAACCAAAATGTCCAATCGGAAGCGCCGCTGGTCGTCAGGGCAGATTCCTCCAATGGGGTCGCCGCTGGGCCACGTCAGACCCCAGACACGAAGACGCCGGCTCGCTGTCACGTGCGCTGCTGACTCACTGCACGTGGGCCAGAGAGGCGCCGCGCGTGTTTACGCCGTTGAGTTGTGCGCGTCAGGCGGACTGCGGGCTGGCCTTGACCCAGATTGCCTTTTTCAGAGGCACGGACGTTTGACGAGGACTCGCTGGCATAACAGCACCCCCGCCGCCAGACAATGCACCGGAAAGACGAGCTGCTTCCACGGGGCTCGGATGTCAGGTGCGCTCGTTCGCCAGGTCCCTCCAGGTTCGCCTCCAGGGCCATGGGGAGAATACAGCTCCAGACTGTTCCGGAAACACATCCCATTTTTGACGACGGATCCCAGCTCCACTGGCTTGTCGCCACAACTTGCTGGCCAACTTCGCTCGTCTCTTCTGACCATCTTCGGTTTCAGCACTTGTCGATGGTTCTGCAACTTGCTAAGAACGGTTCGACAACAAACAACACACGACACAAGCAAGTGCCCTCGGTCACCCGACAGAACACCAGACAAAGTATAGTACAACATATACCTACCTACGTGTCTATCGGAATTTTGTTCCCTCTATATAAAGAGGCACATGTGGGACACAAGACTCTTAAAGTAAGAACTTGAATTTTTCACACTTACAACAACGCAACGAATTAGAATACCACATAAAGTTGGCCCCTTGAGATCACTCTAAACGAGAGCGCTCAGCCCAGGTCGTGATGAGGTCAAAATTTTGCCCCGAATCGCCAGCGAGAAACCGAAAGGTTGAGAAGTTACTAGCTGGAACGCACTGCTCAATGCACCTGCATTAGCGTTTACCTTTCCTTTATTATTTTTTTTGATAGCGAACGTCAAAGTTGCGCTGTAGAGCAACATGCTCCACTTCAGTAACCGGCCACTTTTAGGCGACGATACCTATGCGGCACCAAGAGCGGCTCACACTTGCGACGTTGCACAGGGGACCAACGATACGGCTTGCTACGGATTGACTCCTCACCGCTTAGCTCGATATCGTGTTCGATCACCCTCGTGTTTCCGGGGCGGTCCGAAAACACGTCTCCAAACTCGGAAACAATCCTGTCCTCCTTCCGTGCTTCACTTAACCAAGGCTCTAGGTTTATCTGCTCCCAGATTACCTCCGATCCCCTTTCGATTACATCACTAGTGGTCAAAATTTTTGCTCCTTCCTCGGAAACACTCAACAGCTGATTTACGACCGCTTGATGTCGAACGTATGGTTTCATCAAGTTGTAAATTTTGTCCGACCGCCTTCCTAATTCCACTTCATAATTTGAATCGCAAGGCTTCGATAATACTGTGGCGGGCCCTTCCCAATCAACCTCAAGCTTGTTCCTTTTGGACGGCTGCAGCAGCATTACCTGATTATCAACTTCAAAAGCGCGCTTCTTCACAGATTTCTCGTAGTGCTCCTTCGACAGCACTTGTGCCGCGTTTTTGTGGCTTTCCACTAGCGCTTCAATTTGGCTTTCCACTAGCGCTTCAATCGAGAGATCCTCACGCTGCTCTCGAATGAGCGTCTCTCGATCAACTCTCGGCAGCTCGCTCAAACTTTCCGCTACAGGCGAGAGCGTTGCAACCCTCTCGCTCTGACTCAATGGCGCCATGTCGTCTCCCCTTTCTACGGAAACCGCGCCGGTCGGTTCGGCGACGGGCCGCTCGCGTGACTGCTCACATGACTCATGCGGAAAATTTCCTTTCTGGGGTTCCGTCGACCCGCCGACAAGGTCACTTGAGAGTTCACCGCATTGAACCAGATCAAGCTGCCGCGATAGCTTCCGCGCTTGCGATCGCGTGAGGGCCATGCACGCTAAGTTGGGGAAGAACGATTTGCCCTGCTCTTTGAGAAGCTGCTCCGAGTTGTTGGAGAAAGATAAGGAAAACGATCATTTAGCGCGGAAGACACAGCCGCTTCGGTGCGAAGCTCACCGAACGGGCCTTCAATGACAACCGTGGCGATTGGTAAGCGAACACTCTGCTCCTCGGCGACTTGCCTGATCCACGCGCATTCTCCTGTAAAGTCATCCGGAGACACCAATGAAGGATGGACAACGTCCATGGTTGCCGCTGAGTCTCTAAGTGCTCGGCACGTTTTCTCATTCACCCTAATTTCTTGGAGATACGGCTCCAACAACCGCATGTTTTTTTCTGATTCTCGGATTGTTGCGAAGGCAAACTTTTCCTGACAGTTTCTCGCGATGTGCCCTTCCTTTTTGCAGTTGTAGCAGATTAGCGGCTTCCGTTTGTTTTCCGATTCAAATGCCTGTGTGGTAGAAACCTCACTCGATTTCTCCGCTTCTTTTTGCCCTTCCCCTACAGTGTCATTCGTAAGAGACGGGTCCTTCTTGAAATTACGGTGCGGAACGGGTTTCCGTTGATCAGGTTTCCTTGAAAAGCCCTCTTTCCTTTCATCCTTTTCAATGCGCACTGCCCTGCTATGCAACTTTCGGCGAGTATAATACTCCTCAGCTAACTCAGCTGCCTTGTTTAACTGTACTTCCCCAAGTCTGTCCTGCAGCCAAAGTCTGACATTATCCTCGATGCAGCGGTAGAATTGCTCCAATGCAACGCATTCCACCACTTTATCGCGGTCGTCATAAACACCTTCGCCCTTGAGCCATTCGATTAAATCGGCTTTAAGACGAAACGCGAAGTCAACGTGTGACTCATTCCCCTTTTCAGCATACCGCAACCTTTGCCTGAAAGCCTCGGGTGACAACTTATAACGTCTTAAGAGCACTTCCTTAACCTCGTCATAGCTCTCAAACGCTTCCCTCGACAAGCAAGTTATCGCGTCGGAAACTTCGCCGGGAAGAAGAGCTAGCAGGTTCCGCGCCCAAAGAGACCGCTCCAAAGCGTTTCGCTCACAGACGTGTTCAAACTTGACGAGATATTTCGCCATGTCCTCGCCTACTACGAACGGTGGCAGTTGGTCACGAATTCTAAAACCGCTGACCTGAATCGTCGGAGAAGCTACGCTAGGCGCCTGCGAACACTGTAGGATTGCCAATTCTAGTCGTTTCATCTCAAGGCGCTCCTGTCTCTCGGCCTCCTCGCGCTCGCGACGTTCGCGCCTTTCAGCTTCTTCACGTTCGCGAGCTTCGCGCCTTTCAGCCTCCTCACGTTCGCGAGCTTCTACTTCTCGCCTTTCAGCCTCCTCACGGCGTGCTTTAATATCCACCCAGGCCTCATCGACTTCCTCAGCCGACACTCCCTCATCCTTCATGATCTCAAGGATCGCTTGCTTTCGTTTCGCACGGCCCAAAGTAATGCCGAGTTCCTCACAAATTTCGACGAGTTCCTTCACTTTAAGGTTCTCCATCGTTCACACTAGCCTCTTGCTGTTTGCCCCTGTTAACAATTTACTTGCCGTACCCACTATAAGTCAACTAGCAAGACGCGCAAGCAATTTTTCACTCTCCCGTGTTTACCCCCTCCGCATTAACTTTGGTTTCAAAGCACTTCGACTTTGCTTGAAACGATCAAAGCTCACTACAATGCTTCACACAGCCCTTCTCTAAACTACTACAACCTGAGCTAGAGTAGTCTGGTGAACTGAGGGGAAAACATCAGGCACTCACCGCATCGATGTCGCTGACGCCGGCCGATCCCGCAGCTGCCAACCACTGTTGCGAAGCCAGCCTCCGTGGCTGCCACCAATGCCACCACTGTTGCGAACGACGGGCCGATCCCGCCGAAGCCACCACTGTTGCGAAGCCACCTCCGAAATCCCACCGCTGACCTCCACTGTTGCGAAAGACGGCGACGCCAACACGGTCCCGAAGGCGCCACTGCTTTCAACTCCGCCGGGAAGGTCACCAGCCGTTTGGTAGCGTATGTTTCTCAGCTCGCGACTGCTTCTGCGCAGAGCTGATAAGACGAGCGGACGAGACGACGGTGAGTTAAACAAGGTTTATGTACAGCATATATACAGAGGCATTACAAATTCGGCACTGGGGCCGACAGAGACTCGAAGAGCCGAGCTCTCCTCTCTAACACATAGGTCAGCTTTTCGCCTAAGACCGCCGACTCACACACATGTCGGCTCTCCCACACGGGGACTCCTCTCACATAGGACCGCCGATCGCGACGCGCCGTAGGGCTTCTTTTATTTGCACCGGGTCCAACCAAAATGTCCAATCGGAAGCGCCGCTGGTCGTCAGGGCAGATTCCTCCAATGGGGTCGCCGCTGGGCCACGTCAGACCCCAGACACGAAGACGCCGGCTCGCTGTCACGTGCGCTGCTGACTCACTGCACGTGGGCCAGAGAGGCGCCGCGCGTGTTTACGCCGTTGAGTTGTGCGCGTCAGGCGGACTGCGGGCTGGCCTTGACCCAGATTGCCTTTTTCAGAGGCACGGACGTTTGACGAGGACTCGCTGGCATAACAGTGCCCAGGGCATGACGGCCTGGGGGGGAACGAGGAGGCAAACTGCGTAGCTCGCGGACTTACTGGCCGAGACGCAGGACTCTCCTCACGACACCTCACATGGCATCATGAAGAGCAAAGTGTAACAAGCAGGCAGATATTGGAAAACCAACGCCTTACAAGACGCACGTACGCCCCTCCACATCTGAACTTAAGCAGGCAACAAGCCCGGGATTGGCGCCGCCTCCAAACGAACACATACCCCCACATATCAAAACTACACGCAATTTTTCCACAGATATACACAACAGGGGTATGCCCATGGTGTAGTAACCACATAGCCACACTTACACACATAACCTACCAATGTACCGAGCGGCCAGCCAATGCAGTATCTAGGTTGGTGCGCTCACTACAAACACTCACAACGTGGTCTTGGGAGGCACGGCTTTCCGGGCTGGCACTGGGGAGCCAACTGGTGACCCTAGACCAGGCCCGGCGAGCCGCTGTGGCCAGTGGGGCTCTACAAGAGGGCTCCACCCGGGATTAGTCACGTAATTTTAATTCTTCAATAAAGTTTATTCTCTCTCAATAACGCGATCTTCGCATCAGCAGCCGGGTGTTTTAGTGCCCAGATCACCGTCGCGAGTCACTCTCTATAGGGTTACTATCTTCACCAGTATGGCTAATACGAAAAGAGAGAGAGAATGAACTCCTATATGTGTTTATTTTTCACTTATGTTCTAAACGCATATAATGTACGCGCCATTTCCCCAATAGAGTTACGTTCTTACGGAAGGTCGACGTGCTCCCACAAGGTCGGAGTCGGAGTCTTGAGTTTTGAGAGTAATCCAAGCTTTCATCCGCTTAAGTTGTTCGGAAGAGAACTGGTTCTTCCAATCACCTACGACACCCTTGCGCACGAGCTGCCCGCTCAGGAGGCTTTTCGCGGTGAGCTCTTTCGAAGAGCTGTCATTTGAATCCACATTTTTCAACTTGTCGCTCGGCGATATGTCTTCAGTTCCTCCAGGCCGCCCTTCAAGCGACGTGCCGTTCGATACTTTGATAGTGAAAGTCAACTTTCTCATGGATTCTAAACTCATTCCGTTAAGAACTTTCTCCAGGACGTCGGGATGCGTTCTCAGACGTTCGCCGTACTCTCGGGCGCCGAGGAAGTCGGCAATCCTGAAGACCGAGGTAGTGGGGTCCTTCTTCAAGTCCTCGTACGTGAGGAACAGGATGTTCGAGTCGTTACGGTGGTCATACCACGAAAGCAGGTGATCAAAGTAGTCGCCGTAGGTGACCTTACCTCGCACGAACGCATCGACGAAGTCGTCGAAAGAACCACCGGTGAAGCGATACCATGGAAGTCCTTTACAGTGATGGTAGAAAGACACGCAACAGTCATAGGGATTCCGGGTGACGTAGATGTATTTTGCATTCACCGAGTGGGGCTGCTTGTCGAAAGGCAGGTGGGTCTTGATGGGCACCGGCCGCTTCAGTCTGCGGGCGCCTTCGGCGCCTATAAATTCGAGGTACGTCGAGTTCCTCACTCGTTCTACGTCGTCCGGCGTCAGAGAGCCGCCCAATAATACGTTGATAGCGATGTGCTGCAGCCATGTTGTTCCACACTTGGGATAGCTGACGATGAATACGTCGCCTTCCAGAGGCTCGTAAGACAGCGCCGATCGAATATTCTCCGCAGCGAACACAGTGTGGAGGTAAAGACCTTCCAGAATACGATGAGTGTCTTCGAAAGAAGTGCCAGGCTTTGTGACCTGCGCGCGGGAAAAACAAAGGAAGACAGCCTAATCACTGGACGGAAATGAAATGAAGATAATCTTGTCACTAATCATGGCAGCACAGCCACTATTGTATTAAATACGAGTAATATCGTTTGCATTCGATTAAACACGTGTCATTCGTTTGCATATGCTGGCATCATTTTATACAGACGTCTTAATTCTTTCTCGCTGGGTACGCTTGCATAACACTTGTAATATTTTGCTTATCGTAAGCTTCTCAGAAACGTTAGCTTAATTAAGAACAATTTTCTGATAAATATGTCATTCACCATTTTCTTTTTTTACTATGAAGCAAGCTTTAGGGTGGCCATTGATGTTCAATTTCCCGAGTACGCATTGCCAGTAAAACCAGTAGGAGAGGATGTATCCGTTGATAAATCAACGAAACTGGTGAAAACATTGTTCTAGAATCGTTCATCGCAAATATGACTCATACCAGTTTTGATGTATTGACTCAGGTAATTAGTGGATTATTCCAACCGATAATGAGATTAGGCAATATCGTACTGCTGTAAAGTGAGCGTCATTGAGATGGTAAATAATAAGTTATAACGACGGCAATATTAACAGAAATATTCAGCCTCGCTCAAGTTTCAGTGTTCGTGTTTCATATTGGAATTAACGTTACGAAATCGGCGTACAGAAGGAAGTTGCAGAGCACACATTTAAAGAAGGCCTCATGTCAGAAGACATCAATTGTATCGACATAAGGAGATCATAATTGGAATTAGCAAGAGCTCGTCAAAGATGGTACTCACAATTGTGGAAGCTTTCTCGCGGTCACACCCTGCCATATTCAGTGAATCAGTAGAAAACAAAGCAAGGCACTTAGCAGTTTCTTTAGTTACTTCGTGTGCCTAAATTATGAACGCCTGTGTTAAAACCCGCTGACTGAAAAGCGAGCGCCACCAAATATGAGACACGATGCGAATTTCTCTGGCCCGTACTTGTAGAAATAACGACGGACTGAGCTTCCTGAGTGGCTTTATGACACACGTATGTGAAATGAGGTCGCGCCCCAATCATGGTCCTTTTGCAAATTATTTAAAGATAAAAACATGTAAGAAATAACGAATTACAGCCACACGCTGCAATGTATTCAGCACACAAAAGCAGAAATCATTGGCAACGTAGCAGGCAACGCCGGAAGGAGGTCTCGCACGTGCTGTCATGCCATGTTTATATTCGAAATAAATGAGCGTAGCCTGAGGCAATGTACGTAAGCTTGGTCCCACGTGCTCGTACAATTTTTTTGACGTGAAGTGGAGGTGCGCAACGCGACCCCCTCGTGTGACTCAGAACGGAAACGACGTATATTATTGAGAGTAGTAAGCAATAAATGCAATATTGGTGCAATGAATGAATGAATGAATGTCGCCTGTATTTGTGATGTTATAATAGATAGATAGATAGATAGATAGATAGATAAGAGAATCAGATGAGAGATAATCAGATAAGAGATAATCAGATAAGAGATAGACAAGAGAATCGCCATCCACGATTGCAGCGATTATGCAATGATGCACTAAGAGCAAAAAAAAGTTAAAAGTAGAATCACGAGCTGGGCAAGTTGGTGGATGTTCATTGTGAATATTTCACAGCGCAACGAGTGAGATACGGAAGGTCAAGGGACACATCGCTGAACTCAAAACGGAAACCTATTTGGAAAAGTAAAGCACATATAAGAGGAAAAAATGACTCATCAAAAGTGGGCGCATGTGCACATCTGTTGCAACACAACATGATTCATGTCTTGTCTAACAAGTAGTTTTATTCTTCATCTTGAATAGTGATTAACGGATGATTTATGCTCTCGGTAATGGATCTAATGAGAAATGCTCTGGCTATTTCACGCGTGCTCTGATCAACCTGTCTATATTTCATAGTTGTTTTTTGCAAGTGGGGCACACATCCGCATGACCTACAATGAGGTGCCAAATGAGACGTCATCGTAACACCTGGCAGTGTCACCTCATGCTCTAGTAAGCAAAGGTTTACGCACCACTCCCCACTCCGTTCGGCCTAGGTATTTGCAGCGGAAAGACGGGGAGAAGCTGGGAGCGCTGGGAGGGAAGAAATTTTTTTTAAAAACGTTCTGTAAGCGCTAGATGATGTTCGTTTTACGTTTTATAGCACTGTAGGCAAATATAAATTAGTGAAAAAAACTCACAGGCTTCTTCAGTTTTTCACATAAGACGACTCTAGGTCCAAACTCATCTTTTTATTCTCAGTCGACGTACTGATCCAGCCCCGCCATCTTTCGTACGCTTTCCGCACCCAACGATGTTTCATTCCGCCTTCAGAACAGGAGGCGCATCACCTGGATTTGCACGGCCTCTGAGGTTAGCTCACTTTTGATTGGATTGGTTTGTGGGGTTTAACGTCCCAAAACCACCTTGTGATTGTGAGAGACGCCGTAGTGGAGGGCTCCGGGAATTTCGACCACCTGGGGTTCTTTAACGCACACCCAAATCTGAGCACACGGGCCTACAACATTTCCGCCTCCATCGGAAATGCAGCCGCCGCAGCCGGGATTCGATACCGCGACCTGCGGGTCAGCAGCCGAGTACCTTAGCCACTTGACCACCACGGCGGGGTAAGCTCACCTTTGATCAAGCTGTGATGTCATTAGATGACGTCTTAATATGGCGTTACGCACCTTCACGCCATAGCGACGTCATAAATTTTAGTGATCCTTGACGTTGTGTTGACGCATATGCTGATGTAATCAAGTGACGGCGATTTTTCGCAGCACTCGTGTTATTGTCTTCATCGCCATGAGACTCTGATGGTCAATTATCGCATTTGATGAGGCATTTAAGGTTTTGGCCTTAATATATCAGCGGGTATTTTATACGCCAGAAAATAGCCTCTCGCCGGCAGCTGCAGTAGAGAGCAGTGCGCATCCATCTTCTGTTCCTTTTGGTTCTAGGCACCGTGCAGTTCTTTAAAATGTCAGTTTTGTTCCGTGTGATGATGATGGGGTTATTGCATGCCCATCACTTACGTGGTAAGATTTCACTGTTTTTATCGTCGCCTGAATTGCAGGCGAAGTGAGAAGTGCCTCCAATGTTTTGTGCAACTCTTAGCCCTCATAGGGTCAAAAGTACGTAAGTATATAGAGTTGGCTTTTAGGTATATAATGCTGACCGTAACTATACGTAATCTGAGTGTACATTTCATCTTAACTGGGAGAGCTCTATTTCCGGCCATTCGAGAAAGATAAGATAACGCGCTTTTAATATTTTGACGCTCTCGAAACCGAATTAATATTTTTTTGACATAGAAGTTATCATAATTTCGTGCACCCTTTTATGGTGCTGGCGACACGTTCTTTGATAGTGTCACCTCTGCACAATTCCATTGAAAACCTGGAGGTTTGCAGGGAATGCCGATTATCGTTCATGGCGAAATAGCCCCTTGTCTTGCTTTACAAATACTTGTTTGTTGATGCGTTGTTATTTATTTGACGTTTAATTTACTTTTCAGGATCTTCGATACCTGTCAAGACGTTGATGTCTCCAAGTTCCAACAGCCGACACAGCATCGTTGGTCGAAAGCGACAACGACCTTCGTTGTAGTATCATGCCACACATCGACTAATTACGTGATTTCATCTCGTAAGTTTGTGGGTATAAAATGGCAGCAACAAGCACAGGACCGAGTTGACTGGCGGAACATGGGAGAGGCCTTTGTCCTGCAGTAGACATAGTCAAGCTGATGATGATAATAATAATAATAATAATAATAATAATAATAATAATAATAATAATAATAATAATAATAATAATAATAATAATAATAATAATAATAATAATAATAATAATATTAATAATAATAATGATGATGATGATGATGATGATGATGATTTTGTATCGTGGTTGGTCCAGAGGGCTGCGGTGGCGTTTATGATTGGCTCAGAGTAGCGCTATTGCATAAATTGACCGTATATGACGGACTTCTCTGAGGTCCACAGAAGCAACCCAACATCTCCGAAAAACCCATATCCTGCAGTGAGCTTGTATCCTTGTAAGGAAGCAACAAATGCGCGTTAAAGATAACTTCAGTCATTGTGCGCTTTCTTGTATTTCCAGGCATGGTAGGAAGAACAAGTAAGTTCTCTTTCCCTTTCACTTAATGTATTGTACATGATGGGTGGGTTAGGTAGCGCAAGTAGAAAAATTTGAGAGTGGTATGACTCGCCAAGAAAAAGAAACTGCCATCGCATAAGACCAAAAAGCAGACAAGATGAAGTGCTCTGTCCAGGATATATATATATATATATATATATATATATATATATATATATATATATATATATATATATATATATATATATATATATATATATATATATATATATATATATATATATATATATATATATATATATATTGCTCTTGTCCGACGTTCTTTTTATTGCGCTATCTAGACATCTCTCACGTCTTGTTGGAAGGTTACTATTAAAGCGCTAATAACGCTATTTGGAAAGAATGCCAGTGATTGGTTGTGCATTCAAAAATTTGTTTTACAGTTGTAGTTATAGCAGAACTGCTCCATGGCGAGCTGTCCAAGCTTTCCTGGGGTAAGCACGGACAAGAGCAAGAGAAGAGAACCACAAAACACAAACGCAGTTGTTTTTGTTGCGCGTTTCTGTTTTCTTAAATCCGTGTTAGCGCGCTTTATACTTATTTCATCGTAAGTCTCTACCGACTAGCTGAGCTTTTCTTGGAGCTTTGTTTAAATAAAGTATCTAGTCTTTCCTCTCTGTATGTCTATGCCGTTTCTCGCGCTCACCATGCCGTCAGCTTGACTGGAACATATTGACGGCTTCTCAACGTATAAAGGAGCTTCGTTACGACAAATGACATCACGAAGAACGTTCTTCAACGAATTCTCTCGTTTTTCTCTGGTCCCCAACGCAACGTGTCCGCCTTTCTGGGAAGCTGCTTTCTCTTTTCGCGAGCCTACATCGCGTGCTTCGACAGGCAACAGATGTTACGTACGAAATTGTCCTGGATAATTTCACAACCTCGTTGCCACTGTTAACTTCTGACGTGGCCCACGTGTCAAGACTCAAGCACTACCACCCTCTTTGTACGGTGGCTCTATAGAGGCGCCGGGTAGGCGCTTTTGCCGCCGGGGTTTGTGTTGCGTGGTTTTTCACTGACGTTTAGAGTGCGACAAGTCTTAAAAGGCGTCTAGGAGAAAAGTGGAAGAAGTTGACGTTCTTGTGCGAGCTGCACTGTGGCTTTAGAATGGCTGTTATTGCCGCTTAAGAATGTTCTTGTCTCTCGCTGTTTGCAAGCGTGTCAAAGCGGCTGTTGCTGTTATGAACGTTTGGTTTTTTCAGTGCACTACACTACGATCGTTATGAAAGATATATTTGGTGCATTCAAACACTTAAGATAATAGGCAGAGGTGCATCGCCATCATCTTCATCATCATTGTCAAGAGGCACGTTCAAGCATACGTGAAACACATGGCCAATCCCCCAGAGTGGGTAAGCGCCATTTGTTTAGGCCATCATCATAATCATCACCTAGGCTATAGCAGCAGCAACAGCCTGACCGGTTCGGATCATCCTGCGTCACTAGCCACCGTTGGCATCGATTGACTCGTTTCAATTTATAGGTAAGCCAGAGATATTTATTATTTATTATTGGTTATAAACTGCAGGAATCTAATGCCACTCTAACGATTACCGGTATACTGAGGAATCAGCAAACTAAATGAGTCAGCCAGCATGTCGCACATGACCTTAAACTTAAACCTTCGAGCATCGTTCACAGGTCGACGTGCAGGCTTGAAGGAAGCTCGGGCGAATTACCCTCGGGTTCGAATGGGTTCAGGGAACAGCAGCGTCACCATCAACCGAAACGCTCCACCGGCCTCCCATCAGCAACGGCCCGATTTCGAAGCAGCTTCAGCCTTTCTGGAGATCCTGGACAAGGCCCCGTCTAAGAAGCCCGTACAAAGAGCTTTCCTGCCGACTAGCAGTTCCTCAGATGAATCTCTTTCGTGCGTGTCGCTGAATTATGCCGTTGTTTCTAGGCATCTGATCACCACTAGCGATACCGCAATCGTGCTTCAAAAAATATACATCAGCATAACCATAATACTGATGATAATTAGTGCCAATAGAGCGGTTCTTTTAATATGGGGATGCAGGACTGGTCCTGATCATGAATTGCTTCAATATAGGTTGGAGAAAAAAAAAGACTTAGCAATAATAATAATATAGACGAGTAGAGTCTTGCTTTGAGGCAGTCGGTGAAGATTCATGTTTCAAAAAATATATTTTGACGCATAACAAACGTGAATAAACTAGCGCAGTCAAGAAGACGGACTTCTAATTTCTGGCCATTGTGTTTCTTTGTCCGTGATCATATAATGTGTACTGATGGGGTAGTTGGTGAGCCATGATATTTGATGATGCAGCGTAAAAAGGACGCAATCACGCAGGCATTAAAGTGACGCCTGTGTTTGCGTCATTCTCTTGTGTACGTCATTGGATCCTTTCGGTGCCACATCATCCAATGCCCATGTTTAGTTTATACTGTTTTCTTGAAATAGGATTGTAAACCGCTGTGATGGCCAAGTGCTGTTGCTACGACTGGCATGTTTACGCTTAATATAGATTGAATGGTAGAGCAAATTATATACAGAAAGATGGACTGCTGGGCGACTGCTGAGTGACTTGGCCGTCTGCACCATGTTTCCTGTTCCTTTGTAACAAAACAGCCATTCGGGCAAGTTTGGAACAATTCGTTTTAAATACAGAAAGTGGGGCGCAGTCCAGAACAGGGACAGGAGAAAAGAAGGACAACACATGCGCACACTCACAAATGGAAGTTTAATTAAGGAACAACGTGTATATATTTTAACACAATAACCACGTTTTACAGTTTCTCTCGCCTATAAGAAAAAGAATGCGAGAGTTTTTCTTTGTGTTTTGTTTAGACGCATGCGCTTTCAGAAATTGTTTTTTTGACTAACGGGGATAGTCATTCTGTCTTTTCTAAGTGAAAAACTGCAAAAGATGGTTATTGTGTAAGATATACACGGGTTACCTCTTCATTAAACTTTCAGTAGCGAGTGTTCGCCCGTGTTCTCGTTCTCTTATGTAGTCCCTCTTCTGCACTCCGGCTGACTTTTTGCATATAAACTGATTCGTGTTTCCCCGTTATTGTTCTTTTTGCACCATCGTTGCTTGAGTGCCAACTAATTTAAATTGCAAGAAATATTGTTGCGAAAACTCCGTAAGCATTTCATAATACCTCGGATCGAGTTCAGAAAAATTTGTGATTGTATGATCACAAAAAGAACTCTTGATATGTAATTCTTAGTGAGAGAATGATTCAATGAATATTGCTGATGAGCGTGTTCTCAAGTGATAATCTGTAAGAAACACCATTGAACCTAATGCTTCCACGATTTGGCTGCTGTTCTCAATGAAATGCATGACTGCCACGCAGACCAGCAGCCAGCAGCGCAAACCCGCAGGTCAAGGCCCGCATCAGCGCTGGAATCCTTCGTCTGGGCTTGGAGATCCTGCTGGAACTTCGAAGTTCTGGGCAGTTGGCCCAAAGCAACCTCATTTTTTCGCCGTACGCCATGGCCAGCACGTTGGCGGCACTGCTGTCCGATCCAAGTGCAAACACCGCCACGGCAAAACAGGTGTCACCGACGATGTGATTTAGAACAGTTTTCTCCACCAAAGGTTAACTATTCTTACAGGGACTCTGCAACACTTTTTTTGAGCATGGTAAGAAAACGCTGCCGATCTGTAGTCGAGGCCCCCCAAAATACGCGAGCCAAATATTATCCTGCTCCTCCTCCTTCTCCTCCTCCTTCTCCTCCTCCTCATCATCATCATCATCGTCGGCCTAACTACGCCCACTGCATGGCAAAGGCCTTTTTCATGTTCCACTCGAAACATATGAGAACAAAAACCGCAAGCCAGGCGGGTGCCAACTACACCAACTTTCTTTCTACAGTGTCATGCTTGGCGAAGTTGACAGCACAAGTATAAGTGATCAACTAGCTCAAACCAAAGGTTTGTTTGACGCTGTATTTACAAGTTCTCTATTCCGGCTTTCGTCCACAGGTTGCACGCCTCTTACACATGCCATCGCTAGACAAAAGCCTGGGGGCGTACTTTGACCGTCGGGACCGAGTCGTGCCGCGCTGTCGAAACGACAGCGTGCACTCGTTCGCACTCGTTCCTAATTTAGTAACACTATCCTTTTTTCTTCTCGATTAAAGAATACATTGTTTTACAAGTGGCCTTCTCCAGCTTCATTATCTTTTTTCCTTTATTGTTTGGCTAGAATGTTGCTTCGCCGCAGCACAGACTGAGCAGCAGCCAGAGCTTCGGTCATGCTCAGATTTGGGTGCACGTTAAAGAACCCCAGGTGGTCAAAATTTCCGGAGCCCTCCACTACGGCGTCTCTCATAATCATATGGTGGTTTTGGGACGTTAAACCCCACAAATCAATCAATCAAATCAGAGCTTCGGTCATGTGTAAACTAGCGCCTTTATCTATGACTCTCTTGTTTTTCTGAAAGATAATGAAACAAAACTGATAAAGCGCGAAATGCTACGGAATCGTAATGAGGGGAAAATGAAAACACAACTGGTCGATGAGTGAGTAAAAAATTGACAAAAACTTCGACGAGGATGGGATTCGAACCCACGCGGGCAGAGCCCATTGGATTAGCAGTCCAACGCCTTAACCACTCGGCCACCTCGTCCGGACACGAACAGCTGCATAAAAACATTGGACAATGAAGGAAGTGTAGGTTACATTTATATCCCGCTTGCCTGTTTCCAACGAAACAATTCGACAATTCATCACGTACAAAGGGACTTGGTACATGGATCTTGTCGCACACGTAACATCTGAACGAAATGCGCGTGAGTATGCAAAGTGAGTATATGCGTGAGTATGCGTGAGTATGAGTATGCAAAGCAAACGCCCGATAGTATACTGTAAAATTTGCCGATATTTAGTTTTTGTATTATTATGATGTAGGCGATTTTATCGTGACTCCGTTAAGCAGCAATTGTTCGCCTTTATTTCATTTCATTCTAAATAAGTACTACGTGGGAAATCAACCATCACTTTTCGTCGCATTTTGTTGTTTTCGTCTTGGTGGTTATGGCTTCATTGGTGTTATTCTCTGTTTTATGCAAATTACTTTAAGCCGCATTGGTGGCCAAACACACTTGTGGGCGTGGGCCAATGGCTGAGAGAATAACAACAAGCATTGCAATATATTCATAGAATCGAAATGACTTGTTGAATGAATTTGCAGATAACATAAAAAGCCTAGAATGTTTATAAAATTATCGTTAATAATGCCCGAAAAGCGGGACTAGGGTAGAAAGGAATTGAGCCAGCGCATACTAACTGAAACTTTTATTGAAAGCATGAAAGCTATCAAGGAAAAAAAACACACAAAGCGTACGCTCGTGCAAACGCCTACAATCACGCATCAAGATAACTAATGTCTGACTGGTGCAATGCCACGGAGCTAGTGCTTGGCGACATAACAATGTCCAACTTTTTAAATGAAATAACCCTAAGCAAACTCACGATTCATACGCTCTTTGTGCCGCTCAGCGACTCTGGTTCCTAAGAAATCCAGGCTGCAATTACACACAACAATGCAATGAAAATTTAATGAAGGTTGCCCTCTTACAGATAATTGGCGATCATTCAAACTTTTGTTGAGCCAATTGCTGGTCTGACCAACATAGCTGTTACCACTTCAGTCCGCTAGAGCGTCCCTGTGTTTGAATCTACATTCGAACAACTTCGGCTTTGGTTGCACGTTGAAGAACCTCAGGTGGTCGAAATTTCCGAAGCCCTCCACTACGGCGTCTCTCATAATCATATGGTGGTTTTGGGACGTTAAACCTCATATATTATCGTCATCATCATCGAACAAATTCGGCGCAGCCTTCCACCTTTCTTTCAACAACTCCACAAATCCTGCTAAACCAATGGCTTAACTTACTACTTACAGGCCCCACCGTTGTGGTCTAGTGGCTAAGGTACTCGGCTGTTGACCCGCAGGTCGCAGTATCGAATCCTGGCTGCGGCGGCTGCATCGTGGATGGAGGCGAAATTGCTGCAAGTCCATGTGCTCAGATTTGGGCGCACGTTAAAGCACCCTAGGTTGTCGAAATTTCCGTAGCCCTCCACTACGGCGTCTCTCGTAATCACATGGTGGTTTTGGTACGTTAAACCTCACACATCATCCACTTACTCCTAACAAAAAAAAAAACACGTGACTACAACACCCTGTTGGACTTTCCTGCGCTATATTAGTCTTAAGGACTGTTGCTCAACGATCACCTGTCATATACGTGAGGATTACCTTCAACAAATTCTGATTACATTGTCGGGAGTGACATTGAAGACCGGATTTCTGAGAAACCAAAGTAATTACGTGGCACAATGAACATATGGCTTGTCAGCTTGAAAAAGACTTGATTCCTTAGCTTGTTGAAGGCTATTTTATTTTCAAAGCCGAAAATAGTTGTGTCGCCAAGCCCTCCACAGCACTTCACCAGAGAAATATAGGTTATACAAACACGCAATCGTAGTTCTCTGGTTTTGGAGCAAGCATGTGTGCTTATTGTGTTTTTTTCTTCATAACTTATGTGATTTCAATAAAAGTTTCATTTGCTAGTGCGCGCTTGTGCTGCTCCTTTCTCTCTTTGTTCGCGTTTTTCGCGCATTTTTTTCTTGATAATGGAATATACACCCTATTCACCTAAAACAAGTAGTGCAGCCTACAGTAAGCCATTCAAGGATGAGTTACAACTTCATGGCAGAACTATAGTGCCTAGAATATTCTAGGCACTGTAGCAGAACTTGTGGGCACCTAGCTGGTACTGGCTTGGCTTGGCTTTCGCTCACTCAACTCTCTCTTTTCGACTTTTTACTATAGCGTACATGGCCACGTTTGCTCTCTTTTCTTCTTAGTTCTCTTAGTTTATTTCTAGCTGTTTCTGGGCTTGTCAATTCCTTTTGGCGTCTTTCTATCTTTGACTCTATTTTTCTCCTTCTTTGTTTATTACTTCTTTTCTATTTCTTTCTATGTATTCATTTTCCTCTACCAGTGTAGTCATTTTCTCGCCTTACACGTTTTTCTCTTTTCCCTTTCTTTCAATCTCTCTCTGCACTTGTTGCCTTGTTCTCCCTCTCTCCTCCACCTTCCCATTTCTTTTCCATCACCTTGCTACTCCGTAACATGCATGACTATATGCTATGCTCTTCAAGCATGCCTGGGTACGTAGCTGAGTGAACGGCGCTCACGTTTGGAGGGTGGGTACGTGGATTCAAATCTCGCCTAGCCATGAAATCGCCTTGAATTCACATCTTTCTATTTCTTTCTATCTCTTACTTGCTTTACCTCATGTTTTTCTTTCCCTCTTTAATTGTTCTCTCGTCAACCAGAGTTAGTACATTCATCGCCGGACAAATAGGCATACATGTTCTAGGAGTCAAGTAGAAGAAAAAGAGGAGGACCGAGAGAGCGTGCGACAGTTAATGATTTGGTTTTAGAACAGGAATGTCTATCTGGTGTGCTCACGTCGATTTGGAGAGCATAATCCAGCTAGCACAGCGACAGAAACAGTATGCAGCATTATTTACACTGTACATCTCTAAAGCCTACGATATATAGTGTCGAATGACCAATTTTACTAAAAGTATGAGAAAGATTGGCTTGCGCGGCTTATTTATTGCATGAACGACTGAGTTCTTGCTGGACAAAGAGTTTTACTCTGTACAGGGTGGGATATCAACAAAGAAAATCAGACAGACACGTGGTGTTCACCGAGGAATGGTTTTGTCTTCATTACTATTTATTATTGTAACAGACTAGAAAAAGGTAGAGAAGAGAAGCAGAGGAAGACGTGGGGAGGTCCGTAGCTATTGCTGCTATCAAGTTGCATGAGGCTTCGTTAAAGAGAGCTATCTTCATCCCGCGAGGAAGCACAACCGGCATGGCAGAACAGTTCAGCGCCCGCAATGTTGCTACTCCTTTTGTCATGCACACAACAGAACAAGACATAAGTATGTTCTTCTTAAAACAGTTCTTGCGTGGAGGCCCCACTACGAGGTCAACACAAGCATCATCAACCGCTGTGAAAGAGACTCGAACGGGTCTCAGGCATCAAGATGGTGCTATCACTTCATCAATCACACTAAATGTGTTCCTGTCTTTGCCACGGTAGCCTTCTTCGGAAAGTGACGGCAGAAACAAATTGTTTAGTGATATTTTCCCACTACCACAGTCAACGGAAGCACCGCGTTGCTCCAGGAAATCGATACCAAGAATGACATCATGCGAACGACGAGATAGAACCAGAAATTGCGATACAAATACTTTTCCAGCCAATGAAACACTGACAACACATACACGAAGAGGATTAAGCCACTCGCCACCGACACCACGAAAGGTAATTGTATCGTCCCATGAAAGCATAACTTTGCGACCTAAGTGGTTTCTGAAGGCGAGGCTCATCACAGACACAGACGCCCCAGCGTCAACTAACGCCATTGGCGGTATTCCATCAATCAACACATTCACTTTGTTTTTGATCATAACAATATGCAAAGGTATATTTTGAAAAGACCGTCCGGAGACCTCACCTTCATTGGCCGCGGATGCTATTTTCCCGGCGGTGGAGAAGAACGACGCAGAGAAGACGACGAGCGACGAGAACGGTTGGATGGTGGTGTCAAACTCCGCTCGGATGCTGGCGAATCACTGCGTCTGGTCTCGCGCGAAAAACAGACCCTTGGAAACAAGTCGGTTGTCCGCAGGTCATATGAAGCACCGGGTCTTGGTGGTGAAGACATGGCTAGTGTCCTTCGTGATTGGCGGCGTTGTTGGCGGCAATACCGAGCGATATGCCCAGTGAAACCACAGTTGTAGCACACGGGAGGGTCACGATTTATACTATATTCAATGGAACGAATTCTAGGCCGCTGCTGTCGGCGAGGAAGTTCGTTATCACGCGAAGAACGGGTTTCCGCCACTCTCTGGAATTCATTGTATTCGCCGTAAGTTACATCTTGGTAGTAGGGTTGGTACTGTCCTTGCCGCAGCGGGACGTAGTCCGGCTAACAGCCCTGAGTATAAGAATGTGGCTGCGCTCGTCGTGATCGTGCGTCATAGGCAGGGCCTCTATCGTATAGACGTGGCTGATACTGAGGTGTGGCATCAGAATCCTCAAAGCCCTCCGCCACTCGGTGCGAGGAGAATGAAGCAACGTTTCGCTCGAACTCTGGTGACTGGTAGGGGGATGAGTGCTTGGGCGGTTTGCCACTTGCGCGTACAGGCCGAGTTCTTCACGTACTATTTGCCGGAACTCTGGTGACTGGTAGGGGGATGAGTGCTTGGGCGGTTTGCCACTTGCGCGTACAGGCCGAGTTCTTCACGTACTATTTGCCGGATTGTTGATGCAAGATCAAGCGCCTGGTTGCTGTCTATGCTCGCGATGGTCGTCACATTGGGTAGCCTGCCGAACTTCGGCGTGATGTGCCTCTTCTTCAGTTGCTCAAAAGTGCGGCAATGACGAATGACATCGGTGACAGATGTCAAGGTGTCTTTCGCGACGAGGAAACTGTAAACATCCTCGGCGAATCCTTTTAGAATGTGCCCGAGTTTGTCTTCCTCAGGCATTCCGGAGTCAATAGTCCTACATAGCTTTATGACTTCCTCAATGTAGGTCGTGCAAGTTTCACCTGGCACTTGAGCGCGTTGCATTAGCTTCTGTTCTGCTCTTTTCTTTGTCGTTGTTCGGTCGCCGAAACGCTCTTTGATTTCAGAAACAAATCTTTCCCACGTCGTTATCGTTTCCTCCCGATTCTCGTACCACATTATTGCAGTATCCGTCAGAAAGAACGTGACGTACAAAAGCTGAGAAGCGGCATCCCATTTGTTAGCGGCGCTCACCCGTTTGTAATGGATGAGCCAAGCCTTGACGTCTTCATCTGGTCTGCCGGCAAACGGACGAGCATCTCTCAGTCGGGCAATATGGATCGAAGTGACGCAACAGTGGTGCTTACGTTAGTACAAACTTAAGTTGTGAGAATGCGGCGTCACAATCTGGTGTCCAGTTGAAAGTTGCATCCTGTTGCAAGACATTTGTCAGTGGATACACGATCTCCGCGAATCGTGGAACAAAACGACGAAGCGTTACGTCGCTAGCTGCCAGACGTGCCAACGTCACAAGCGCCCGGCCACCGCTGCACCAGGTCCCCTTCAGCCGTTAACACCACCCAGCACACCTTTTCAACAAGTAGGAATTGACATTATGGGTCCATTTCCGTTATCTAACAAAAAGATGCGTTGAATAATCGTCTGCGTAGATCGCCCCGCCGCGGTGGTCTAGTGGCTAAGGTACTCGGCTGCTGACCCGCAGGTTGCGGGTTCGAATCCCGGCTGCGGCGGCTGCATTTCCGATGGAGGCGGAAATGTTGTAGGCCCGTGTGCTCAGATTTGGGTGCACGTTAAGGAACCCCAGGTGGTCGAAATTTCCGGAGCCCTCCACTACGGCGTCTCTCATAATCATCAGTGGTTTTGGGACGTTAAACCCCACATATCAATCAATCAATCAATCAATCAATCGTCTGCGTAGATCATCTTACGCGGTATGCCGAAACCACAGCTATTCCCTCTTCTATCGCTGCATCCGTGACGGACTTCTTGCTTCACTCCGTGGTCCTTCGCCATGGCCCACCGCGTGTTATTACCAGTGACCGTGGCCGCCAGCTCACTGCCGATGCCTTTGAAGAATTACTACGCATGTTCACGACCCAGTTTTGTCATTCCACACCGTATCACCCGCAGATGAATGGCCTAGTTGAACGGACAAACAGAACGCTGACCAACATGCTTGCCATGTACGTTTCTTCCAATCACAAGAACGGGAATGAAGTGCTGCCTTTTATCACGTACGCGTACAACACGGCAAAACATGAAACAACCAACTTCAGCCCATTTTATTTGTTGTACGCCAGGTTGCCACTAAGCCCTCTAGACACTTTGTTACCCTTCATTCTACACAATGACGACTCTGTATCAAACACCCTGTGCCTCGCCGAAGAAGCCCGTCGAATCGCTCGTCTTCGTACTCTGGCCTCTCAACGTCGTTCGAAGGAACGATACAACGACCGTCACGAACCGGTTTTATTCGAAAAAGGTGACTTGGTGTTACTTTGGACACCGCAACGCAAGCGTGGATTGTGTCAAAACCTTCTGTCACGATATTCAGGCCCATTTGTAGTTTTGGAGCGTCTAAGCCAGCTTTAACCTCCCTGCCTTTCCTCTCTCTATATATATATCTATCTATCTAAGCCAGCTCACTTACGTAATAGCTCGTCTTTTGTCCAATGGTCGACGATCGAGCAGAACGCAGCTCACTCACGTTGCTCGCCTGAAACCTTTCTACCCTCCTTGTGTATCATAACTCTCCCAACGGGCTTCGTCTGCTTGCGGTGGAATGTAACAGACTAGAAAAAGGTAGAGAAGAAAAGGAGAGGAAGACGAAGAGTTTTGGCACGATTGCAGTGTGCTGCCGCAAACGACCATCGTTCACCTCCTGTAAATAAAACCATCTTATCACAGCTCGCTGTTACAATATCTTGCTTAGCTCCATTCCTCGTCATCAAAGAATTAACACGTATGTTTAGGTGAATGATATAGCATTCTTTGCATCTCCGGAAGACACTCAATCTTTTTAATAAACACTTTTATAAGGATACTTATCTACCTTGGAAGCTTGGCTAGACAGTATTTGTTTGACCCTTAATGTACAGAAATGTGCAGTTCTAGCGTTCTACCTGAACATTATAAATAGATGTCTCTCATTCCACCAAGCAGATATTCCTTAAGTGCAAACAGTCAAGTACCTCGGAATCATCTGTGATGGAAAGCTCAACTGGCGCATGCATATTGAACGCACAGTGACCAAAGGGTCATGCGCGATGGGCCTACTCAGAAGAATTAGTGATAGTCGTTGAGGTATGCGGACAGACGCGTTAAAAATGATTTACCGCATGTACATATGCCCTATACTGGAGTTTGGGTGTGCCTTATTTTCTGGCGTACCTGCATAGAAGTTACGTCCGTTAGTTCTAATTGAGCGCCAAGCACTCCGCTGGTGCCTGGGGTTACCCAAATTTGTAGCTATCTCTGTTTCATATAAGGAATCATGAGCCCCTTCTTTACCTCTTAGATTCAAATTATTAACAGTTTCGAAACGGTGACTGCAATGATTGCAGTGAACTTTGTGCGCCCGGTAACTACAGCAGAATCGTCCCAGATAAAGCCCGAGGCCAGCCAAGAAGCACGATCCTCCTTTCCTCACCACCGCGAGATAAGGGAGCGGGAGGGAGAGTCGCTCCCCTTCTCTAAGCCGGGCAAAGCAAGCGTACGAGATTAGAGCGGGTGCCGCCGCGCGATGTGGCGACGTGTGCTCAATGCGCCATCTTGCTGGTAATGTTGAAAACATGATTCCCCCCGAGATGCTCGAGAGCAGCGTTAAGTGGTAGATTTTAAAAATCTTGCCGTTTGAACGGTGAAGGGCGTGCTACGGGGTGGCTCAGTGGTTAACGCTTCGTTTTCACGGTGTAGAGGTCACACGTTCGATTCCTTGCGCTGGAGTGTTTTTCTGGTTTTTTTTCTAGAAGTTTCACATATATAGATACGTATAGAGATACGGTGAGTGACGGCGACGCTGGCGCCCACGTCAGCACTAAAATCCAGCTGAGAATGTCCATATAATCGTTATCGCAATAAAACGAAGTATCGAAATTTGAATTGCGGAAATGTGGTCTACTGGTTACGTCCACCATTCTGTTATCATTTGGAGCCTCGCTGGGACGCTCGGACAGGAATATTTTCAAGGCTGTCGAAAATTTTATATGCGACTCGAATAGATTTGGTAGGTGTATCAACTACTAACAATTCTTTATTCAGCTTTCGTACTCAAAAGATCTTCAGTCACTCGGAAATTACACAAAATAGTGCAACTCAAAATTACAATTATTCATAATTTACATTACATCATCTATAATTAACATTACATTAAAAATTTACATCAGAATTTTTTAGCTCTTACTTATTATTTATCATAAATCCAGTATGTATGATCCGGCGGACTCTTGGCCGATTCCCCTGAGTGGGCAAGTGCCAATGTCCTAATCATCATGATCATGATCATCATCATCATCTGTAAAAGGCGATTTGCAGGAATTCTGTAAAAGGCGATTTTGTACTTCCACGCTGTCTTTATGTTTCAACATTTACATTAGCTTTACATTAGGCTTCTTGACCGATTCTCCGCAGTGGGTTTGCGCCATTAAGAAGGAGCAAGCAAGAAAGCAAGTGAATTCTTGCGCGTGCCTGAAAAGCAGCCATAGTGACAGTATTCGCTACGTCCCGAAAGATAAAAGGCCGCATACGTGAGACGAAACAGCTGGCATTTCGTCAAACAAGGCACCGCCATATAAAACATGGACATCCTGCTCCCTCAACGGCTGCTGTTGAGAGACCTCTCGACGAGTGAGTCCTTCGACTGCTACGACGCGTTCGGTCACGGACCCTTTCAAAGGCGCCTGCTGCTGCTCTGCACCATCGCTTTTTTTCTCTTCAACGTTCATGACTTTGCGTACCGTTTGATTCTGAAAGACGTAGAGTACTGGTGCAAGCTACCTGCACCACCGCCGCACTCGAACATCTCTGTGGTCGAATGGAGAGGATTGTTCCTTCCCGAAGAACGAGATGGCAAATTGAGCCGCTGCCGCCGTTACGAGTACCCGAAAGAACCGAATGACACTACCCCACAGACGATACTTTGCGATGAGTGGGAGTACGGGGACGACGACGAGCCGGCATGGACAAGCGCCGTGAGTGACTGGAACCTGGTATGTCAGAGAGACACACTCATCATTGTCATGGTCGTCGTCCACTGCTTCGGTTCCTGCTTATTCTCAGCTGCGGCCGGATGCCTCACCGACAGCGTGGGTCGAATGCCCGTGCTCCTTGTGGGTGTGGTGGTTCTGATAATCTCCACAGCGATCGGATGCCTTTCCAGAAGCTTCCACACGTTCGTGGTGGCGAAGTTCTTTAGCTCTGGTGGCGTGTCCGCAGTCATGATTACCACCACAACCTGCGTGTTCGAGGTCACCACGCACAACAACCGGCCTCTGCAAATCATTTTCGCTGAAATGCTGGCAGTGCTGTTTTCCGACATATGGGAGGCCACTGTTGCGCTGGTCAAAATTTGGACTTTGAGGCACGCCGTTTTCATGCTCCCTACGGTGCTGATGGTACCGGCCTTCTGCTTTGCCAGTGAGTCACCGCGCTCGTTGATAGCGAGGGGTCGCTTCAGGCACGCCGAAGCGGTTATGATGGACGCCGCGGCAGTCAACCACTTTCCCTTGCACTGCACGGCGTCGACAGTCGACAAATCGAAGGCGGAGTTCATCAGAAACGAGATACGACTTCCTTCGATTGACCAGGAGATGCTCAACGGCTACTCCATGCGGCGGTGGGCTCTGATATTAAGCCTTTCGTATTTCTCAATCACTTTTGCCACTTTCGTCAGCGCGTTCTCACTAATGCGGCGAAAGGAGTCCTGGTTCGACCTAGTCTCATTCACAATGAATATTTTATGTTATGTGGTGATGGATTGGCTAATCAGCAGGTTCAGCATGGTTACTGTCTTGAACATATGGTTCATGATACTCGGTGTGCTCCAGTGTCTACTGGGACTCGCCTTCGGCATCGGAGGTGAAGATGTGTGTCCGATTCTGATCATGGTGACCACTGCCCTGTACTACTGTGGCTCCATCCTGTGCCTCATCTACGTCCACGAGATCTTCCCTACTGCTGTCCGTGGCTCGGCAGTAGGTTTGGTTTTCGCGTGCGGTCGTCTGGGCTGCCTTTCTGCCATCGCTGGGCGAGCGTTACAGAGGGCTGGCCGAAGGGACATTGGGCACGCGGTGGCCGCCATACTTCTCCTCGTGTTGATATACGCGCACGACGTTCTGCCACATGCCACGAACGTCGAGCGTGCCAAAATGAAACGCTGCCGAGTGCCGTCTATGGGCAAGCGCACCCCGAATCTCGTGAAGAGAACGCCCGATTCCAGCATTCACAACACACGCGAAGGCAGGGCTAGTGCTGAGAGCCCCAGGTCGACCACTGGCTCTCGCAGTTATTCCTCTTCGCGACATTAGGAACATTTCGGATCTTGCTTTTGCTAGCTTCCCCCGTCCAAGGCTTACATTGATATGGTATATTTTTTTTTCAAGCTGCCGAATAACACGTCTGCGTCATTAGTTTGTGAATTACTAGACGTTTTACACACATCTAGCCATGCGGATCTGTGCACCTAGAGCATATGTACGGTTGTTTTATAACTGTATTTTTGTTCTTGTATTTGTTCGTGACAATAATTTTCAGAGAAAAGTAAGTTGCTGAAGAACCAGTGCGTGCACATTATAAAATAAAAAAGGGTTATTTGGCTCACCATGGACATATGCTTTATTAAGCCACAGGGCTATTTTCTAAACAACCCGCTTTAGAATGGTGGTGTAGTGTAGTGCGAGCGCAAGTAATTGTTCGATAGTTTACGCAAATGAACTCTTTCTTGTTAGGGAGAGTAGTTCTTTAGACTATTATGAAACTACTGAAAGAGGACAAAAATATTTATTGTGCTGGTAGTTGTTCTTTTATATATGCAATAGACGAGGAGATTTATCATGTATGACAAGCTGACAGGGCATACCTTGCGAAAACGTGCATGCATTCAGGAAGTTTTGATGGTAAAACTTGAGTTCACTATGAACGTAGGTAGGAACTGAAGGAATATAGGTAACACAAAGTAAGTATACTACGTAAATGGCTTTCTCAAACAGAAAATATTTCTTTATGTTTATTCCAAACGCCAAGATTTAACATTGCTGTTCCTCAAGCTTTCATTGATTAGAACAGATGCAGGACTACACTTACTAGCAATTCACGTTCTGTTTTTACAATGTAGCCATCAAGCAGAGCAGAATTTATTTAGGATGACCGCTTTGCCATTATGATAAACAATAATGAAGTAAGAAGCATGATATGTTAAAAAAATATCAACGAAGAAAGAAGCGAATACAGTTCAAGCGCTATTTTATTGTGCTTGTCTTTTTTGAGCATTTGGTAATGCAGGTGTAGTAGGAAGAAGGAGGGCGACTGCATTATGTGACATAATACTCAGTTTGTTTTGAATATAGAAAAGCTGCTGCTGAGCAACTCCTATTTTATCTTAGTAGAGCTCAACTGCTTGGAATTTAATCTTCTTTTTACGGAAAATTCTACCTAAACGAAGATAACGCCCCTGATGTTATTGTGTTTATACCACAGGTCAGAGGCTCTCAATATATATGGCCCGGCTTTTCCAGATTCAGAGTGCCACGGTACCCCTTACCTTTTCTTGGTTATGAAAACAATTGAAAACAGAGCGGGAAAGGGGGACGTTTTTCGACTCGCGGTACCGCATTATTAACACTGCAAGTTTACCTAATATCGGCAGTGCTACATAAAAGCTATAATAAAGAAAGCACAAACCGATTCGGGCAAGGGGGAGGAGGAGGAGGAAGAAAGAAGGAAGGACAGGAAGGTTACGATTCGGGCAATGTTAGTACTGTGGTAGCGTGCATCGAGCGGTTTCATCACCAACCCCCCTCTCCCCCTTTCCCGATTTCGATTGTCTTCATGCTGAAGTACCACTGGATGATTCTGCAGCATTCTGCAAAAGCCGTTAGAGCTCTGCAAGGCCAGAAGGTTTGAGAAACCCCGTCACAAGGGATCGAATTATACCTTCTCCTTCCTTTCATATTAAAAAAATAAATCTGTTACACTAAATCTTTGTTTCTTGGCCAATGGACCTTTTCAGAAATCGCCACGCCTTTCCATGGTGGATCGGCGCTGGGGCATTATGGGAGAGCAGAGTGCCGGCGGTCAGAGCAGACGACGCTTTCCCGCCTTCACCTGATTTTATCGCGCGTGTGAGTGGTTTTGGCTGGTGTAAGGCGCTGCTATTGTGAAGAAACGCTTCTTCTGATCGCACTGACTTTCATTCACGCATACTAGACTGTGTTGTTTGTCGCAAATAACCGTAATCATCACTGAAGATGCCGTATAAGGAAAGGGGCGGACACACTTGCTCGTTTCTGGAATGTGATAATACGTCACTGGACGTTTCATTCTTTGCTTACCCGCCACGGTGGTCTAGTGGCTAAGGCACTCGGCTGCTAGCCCGCAGGTCGTGGGGTTGAATCCCGGCCTCGGCGGCCGAGTTTTTGATGGCGGCGAAAATGCATGAGGCCCATGTGCTTAAATTTCTGGAGCCCTCCACTACAGCGTCTCGAGATTATAATCGCATGGTCGTTTTGGGATGTAATTCTCAACACTTACATTATTCATTCATTGTTTGGTGCTACTTCATGGCTTCGATGTTTCTGGTGCTGCAGCTAAGTTTGACCTTTGTTATCTGTGTACTCACTACGATTATGGGGCTGGGATTTTACACTCGCAGCTTACCCTGTAATTAACTACGCGAATTTATTAAGGCGAGTGGCTTAGATACCTTGCAGATGAATAGGGGACCACAGGGTCCCCTATTCATCCACCTAAGAGGATTTGATGGAGAAGGCCATCTTTTTCTTCTCTGTCGATGTACTGATCCTATCCCGCCAGTCTATGACTGTCAGCAGGGTTTTTTACCGTGGGTGCGAACCCGTGTTGCGTCTTGGCTGGGGGAAAGTACTGGTGTAGCTTGGACGTGGGCAGGTGCCGGTGTGGTTTGAAGGAGGCCAGTGCCACTTTTGCCCCCCCCCCTGCCAACGCCCCAGCCCGCCACCATTCACACCACCTTTTGAAAACTTGCTGTACCTAACGAGGTTCGCACTGCCTCCAAAAAGGAAGGCAGTGCGAAACTGATTTTGCATTGCCTCTATGATAAGATTACATTGCGCCAATCACGGAAGTCATGTAATGACGTGATCACGTGAATTCACGTGATGTTTTGATTACGTCACAATTTTTGGTGAGGTCTGACGTCATTTATGTTGTCATCACGCGCTGGTTCTTTTCGATCACTCGACGTCGCAGACGCCGGACGCAAACGGTAGAGTTTCACGTTCGATAAGGCATCTAAGGTTTTCACCTGAAAACAAGCATTGACCGTTGGGGGCTTTGGCGTCCCGTGGCGTCGGCGTCAACAGGAGTGATGCAAAAAATCATTGCGCGATGGCGTCACCATACGACGTCATCATGACATCACGTATCACCAGAATGTGTAAGGTCATCATGACGGTCCAATGATGACGTCATTAGACGACATCGTCGCTTTGCACTGCTTTGTTAGTGTGTGATTGGCCACCAATCACGGAGGCCGAGGAGAACCAGATGAGGTGCTGAAAGTTTGCAATGTCTCCAGTCATAAATCACTGCAAAGCCACTTTAGCTGCAGAAAACAATCGCAGGGGGGGGGGAGGGAAGACCAATAAATTGACTCAACAAAAAAAAACCGACCGCTGTCGCCTTGAGGTCACCTTGGGTTAATGCATGAGAAACCCTGCAAGATTTTTTGTTTTTTTTTTGCGATGTTCCGTAGTCTTTATTTCACTGTTTACTGCATGGTAATGTTCAATCCCATCAGCTTTTTATTGACCATAGACCTAGAGGCCTCCCATATTTTCGCTTCGCGCATCTTTCTCTTTTTCTCTGTGTCAAGCCAAAGAGTGCTACTTGTAGTTTCATGATTATCGATGCAAAAGCTACACTCGCGGTCAGTTTCTTCCACATTGTCAGCTTATGTAAGCGCTGCTGTGGCCATCTATACCTTTCCCACACTGAATGATGCTTTCACCATTGCTTTTAAAGTCATTCTGACCAATAACAGCCTTCCACAGCAGTGTTTTTTGGCTTAAACTATCTGTACCCAGATAGTGAGGGCTTATCAGCACCGAATGTTCATGCTGCGCAATTTTCCCTTCTAAATACGCCTGAGGCGAGTTCTTCAGATGTTTTGTCCTTGGCCTTTTTGGCAAAGGTGACAAGAATGGTCGTATGTTTTGGGCAGCTTGGAGAGGCAGATGTATACAAACGACAAATTGCTAAATTAACATATTCATAAACTGTAATGAAACAAGAGATCACGGGAGCTGAAACAGTAAAATAGAATATTGTGTCAATTGTGCACACTGACGCTCATTCCGTTGTATATTTCTTCCAATAGTTAACTAGTCATGATCTTTCGCGCAGTCAGGTCCAAAATTCTCAAATTTATTTTCAATGCACAGTCGTGGAAACAGTAACTACGCAGAGACAGCAGGTTTTACGCTGTTTGAAAGCAAATACTGCATGCGAAGTTTCCGCTCTGTGGACGTGCTGTTAGCGGCTTTTTACTACTCTAAGCGTCCCGAGTGCAAACTTTCTCACAGGCAGCATTTGAAACAGGCAATTAGTATTCAAATATACACAGCATAGTAGGGCTTGAACTCATTTATAAGGGGGGAATTTGGACATCATTCGCGAAGTACATCGTCTTCCACTGCGTATCGCGTGGAAGCGTATCACGAGTGACAGTCCCCGACATAAAGTACTAATAATGAAGCTGTACGGTCACACTGACAATAAAACCAATGACAAAAGTTTCCGCTACGCGGAAATAGGATCAACGAAGCACAGCGGACTGGCTGTGAAAGCCGAGAAAAAATTGCAATTCAATGGTTCTTTTCGCGGGTACGTGAAGAATTTCCCGAGTCAAGGATACTAGTGTTTCCTGAGTGTATATTGCTCTGCGTGGTGCCTGTTCTGTGAGTGCAGATTGAAGCAGGGTTACGACGTGAGACATTACCGCAACGATGCGTTCGTACGCCCACGCGCTGTGGGAAACGGGGTGAGCCAACGCTTCCGCGAGCAGACGACACTCCGCCGGGGCTCTGGTTTCCCATCATGCTTTGCAGCCACCATAGGAGGGCGCGCGTCGATTTCTGGAAAGGTCCATTGTTTGTATTTGGTATTAGCTAAAGAGTAAGGTTCAGGCAAGCAAGCTAATAAGTATTGCAGGCAAGCAAGGAAGCAAGCAAGCATGTGCTATGAAGAAGACCTAAATTTATGAAACATTTGCAAATATAATTGAAAACTTCAAGAAATAAAATTGGCCCGGTATCAGTGTGCTTCACTGCAAAGGTTGTCAAAAGACGAGTCTTTTGTTTGTAAACGCTGCATATAAACGCTTCTTGCAGTAATGCCAAAAAACGAAGGTCTTCTTGAACACAGAGCAGCTTGATAGGTGGCCGGCCCATGTTGTTTTAGCGAAGCGCAGGAAACACCCGCTCTTTCATTCATGGGTCTCTTGTTGTAATCTGAATACACCTTCACTGCAATATACTATAAGACTCAACCACCATCACTGCCACCGGAGTCATAATGTGAGCGCAGAGTAGCTGCGAATGGCTAGGTAGGTGGAGGGTGGAAGCAAAAAAATCACCATTACCTCCATTGGTATCTGTCACCGCAGTTCGCTTTATTGCTTGTTTTTGTGGTAGAAATTATATGCACACACTCAGCTATTTTTTTGCCATCGTCATCCCTGTCATGTCTCTGATATCTGTATGTACTTATCTATGTACTTGCATATGTTATATTTGTACAGGAATGTATATAAGAGACACGCGTTAACTTTTCCGTGAACATTGCATGGACTCAGAAGCCCTTTGTAGCTTATATATATATCAGTAGGTAATATTAACGCATCCACCTGATCAAAACGGGTGGCCGCTGAGGAAGGGCTTAAGCTTTGGCAGGGTGGCTGAATTGTTTCGCTTGACAGACAGGCAGCCATATCAAAGTTTCCACATTGAAGTATCCCAAGAAAGGCTATCGTCTTTAATACTTTACTAAGAACTATTAATTACTATGCTTCTCACTCTCCACACCTATTGCTTTGAAATTTGCTTCAGGACTATTACAAACATGAGGAAATATTCTGCATCGCGTGAGATCATCGTTATCACCGTACAACGAGGGCGTGCAGCATCTCCTCGTGCGTCAAAGAAGAAGCTCTTTCATCGGCGTTCGCCACGTATCCGGCAATTGAGAAGACTGTGCCAATAGCTATTTTCTTAAGGAAAACACCAAGCAAACGTGAGGAATGTATATTATGGTTCCGCGACAGCCTATGTACAAGGACCTCTTGACCAGCGAGTCCTTCGACTGCTACGACGCCTTCGGCCACGGCCCTTTCCAAAGGTGCCTGCTGCTGCTCTGTTCCATCGCCCCCTTCCTCGCGAACTTCCACGGCTTTCTGTTCCGCTTGATTCTGGGAGACGTCGAGTACTGGTGCAAACTTTCGGTGCCTTCTCCCCGTTACAAGGTCTTTTTAGCCCATTGGGGAAATTCGCTCCTTCCCGAAGAAGGTGATGGCCAACTAAGCCGCTGTCGACGCTACGAGAATCCGTACACGCCAAATGACACCACCTATGATACAATACTCTGCATAGAGTGGGAGTACAGCTACGATAACAAGTTCCTACGTACTAGCATCGTAAGCGACTGGGGCCTCGTCTGTCAGAGACGCATACTCGTCGACATCATGATAGCTGTACACTGTTTCGGTTCTCGCCTATTCAGAGTCATGGCGGCATCCCTCGCCCACAGCGTAGGTCGAATGTCTGTGCTTTTGGTAGGCGTGGAAATCCTCGTCGTCTCTACTGTTGCCGCTGCCTTGCAAAGAGCTTCGTGACATTCGTGGGAGTGAAGTTTGTCAGCTCGGGAAGCGTCGCCGCCATCACGAACAATACAGTCATGTCTGTATCGTTTAACTCAGAGACAAGACGATGATGAACACTTGGCTGGGCCTCGCCATGACGAAAGACCCCTGGCCGTTTATTTGCTGGGCTTAAGTAGCCGCGCTAACAGCGGGGAAGGGGGAAAGAAAGAAAAGAAAGGAACGTAAAGCGCACGAAACGGTGGAGAGGAGGAGAAGACGATATCACCTAGGGCGAATGCTGATAGCAGATAGTCCGGTCTGTTACATCTTCTCTTCACACATTTTCAAAACACTGATTTCTTTTGCACTCATTTACTTGATGGAAGGATGGCCCGTAGTGAAGGCGCTTCGGTTCGCTGCGCTGGCGTCCTGACCTGCGCAGGCCAGCCAGTGGGCTTCCTGGAGTGTCTGGAGAAGTGGTGGCGCTATAATCTTCTGGCTGAGCTGGTTGCACCTGGTGACACCCCAGTGGGTTGTCCGGCGTGATGTTGCCGCGGTGTCCATCACTGAACTTCGTCGGGGGCCTCGCGTCGGGGTTCGGATTACCCTCGGGGCTGACCTTGTCGTTGAAGTTTTCGTCCGTTCGCAGCAAGTGTTGTCGGTTCCGTCTCAGGAGCCCATGGTCTTCCGTTCTTACCACGTCTGATCGTGGTGCAGTCTCTCGTACCACTTTCGCTCGGCGTGACCAGCTTCCATGTTTGATCCGGACCACATTTCCGGCTTCCAAGGGTGGTAGTGGCCTGCCCCGGGAAGACTGTCGCTGTTTCCATACGGGTATGCCTCCGTCGACGTTGTATTCTGGAAGAGTGGCGTGCAGGCGACGACCTTGCAGTAGTTCTCTGGGTGAGTGACCGCTGTCAAGGGGAGAAGATCGATAAGCCAACAGACCAAGCCATACATCACCCCGGGACTCGTGGGTTTTCTTTAGAATACGCTTTACGATCTGTACCCCCTTTTCAGCTAAGCCATTTGATCGTGGGAACTCTGGACTTGAGGTGATATGCTCGAAGTCATATCGGCGCACGAAGGACGCGAACTCTCGCGATGCAAATTGAGGGCCGTTGTCGGTGCAAACTTGGTTGGGAATGCCGTATCGCGAGAAGATAGCAGATATCTTGTCGATTACTTCCGCCGCCGTGGTACCTCTGAGTTTTTCGACGTCAGGAAAGTTAGAATGGGCATCGAACACAACTACGTAGTGTTCTCCAGCGAATGTAAATAGGTCTATGCCTACGCGATGCCACGGTCTGTCGGGCGTTGGCTGTAGCAGGAGGGGTTCACTCGGTTGACTGTATGCGTACTTTCGACATACGCTGCACGTTCGCGCTCGTCGCTCAATGTCACTGCTCATTCCCGGCCAGAAAACCAGTCTACGGGCTCTAGCTTTGCACTTGTTCATACCTAAGTGGCCTTCGTGAATTCGCTCCAGAATTTCCGCACGCATTGATTTAGGCACCACAACTTTGCAACCCTTTAGCACCACTCCATTGACCACGGATAGCTCTTCCGCATACGGTTTCAGTACACCGTCTATTGCCATGCCATCTTCCATTTGTTTCATGGTGCGGCTGAGAAGCGGATCTTCGCGGGTTTCCTTCTGCAGCCGCAACATAGTCGCTTTGCTTATGATGCTGGTGACTACTTGCGTTGTGTGGACGTCCACGTCCTCGACTTGGTCGCCTCCGCCAGTTGGTAGTGCAGCCCGAGACAGCAGGTCTGCGAGTAACAGGTCCCTACCAGGTACAAACTGCAACAAAAAATCATATTTCATAAGACGGATGAAAAACCGCTGTATCCTGGGTGGCATATCTGCAATGTTCTTTTCGGCAATCGCAAGTAATGGCCTGTGATCAGTTTCTATCGTAATGCTTCGTCCATACACGAACTGATGAAATTTTTTACAAGCGAAAACAATTGCCAGTGTTTCCTTTTCTATCTGGGCGTATCGCTCTTCACTCGGCGTCAGCGCTCTTGAGGCGTAGGTCACTGGGCGCCAGTCATCCCCGTGTCTTTGCAATAAGGCAGCGCCAATACCTGTTCCTGAGGCGTCCGCAGTTATCTTAGTGTCTCTTTTTTCATCAAAAAGAGCCAGCAATGGAGGATTAGCAAGCGCTGCGCAGATCTGGTCCCATTCGCGCTCATGGGCTGTTGTCCACTCAAACACCGATGCTTCTTTCACCAGGCTACGCAGCAACGCCGTTTTATCACTCAAAGCTGGCAGGTATTTCCGAAAGTAGTTCACAACCCCGAGTAATCTGCGCACACCCTGTTTATCTTTTGGGGCTGGCATGGCACGGACGCTTTCGATTAGATCGGGGTCCGGACGAATTCCGTCTCTTCCGATAACGTCGCCAAGGAATGCAACCTGCGTGGTGCCGAACACGCATTTAGCTGGATTAAGTGTCAGCCCTTCCTCTTGCGCCCGCCTTAGTACTGCGATGACGCGTTCGTCGTGTTCTTCCTTTGAGTCGCCCCATATTAAAACGTCGTCTACGTAGACGCACACTCCCGGCAGCCCTTCGAACATTTCTGTTAGAGTCTTCTGGAACACCTCGCTGGCTGAGGAAATTCCGAAAGGCAGACGCAAAAAACGGTACCGCCCAAATGGTGTCGCAAAAGTGCATATTCGTGAAGTGGCCTCATCTAAAGGAATCTGGTGAAAGCCGGCATTAGCGTCGAGCCGTGAGAAATATTGTGCTCCTGCCAGCTCGCTCTCTATGTCCTCTCTTGAAGGGATAGGATAGTGCTCCCGCTTAATGCTCCTGTTCACTGCTCTAGGGTCCATGCAAATGCGAAGGGTACCATCCTTCTTGTGCACAACTACCAGGGGGCTCACCCATTCAGTTGGTTCATCCACCTTGACGATGATTGAGGCCTTTTCCATTCGTTGCAGTTCTTGTCGCAGGCGTTCTTTCAACGCTATGGGTACTCTGCGGGCAGGCTGCACGACTGGAACGGCATCCTCTCGTAGCACCATTTTGTAGGGTCGCCTGACGCAGCCGGTGCCGCTGAAGAGGTCAGGAAATGCAAGCTGGAATTTCGTTTGCCCATCGCCTACCTTCACGGCGTCCATCGTCACCGGTACCAGACCAAACTGCTGGCATGTCTTTAAGCCAAGGATGGCTTGGCGCCCCTTTTTCACGATAAAGAACGAGACTGAATGCTGTGCTTCGTTTATCTCGAGATCTTCGGTCGCCACGCCAACGTGTTTGATTGTACTGCCGTTGTAGGCGGAGAGGACAGCGGCACTCTTTCGCGGAGTGCTTGCGTGGGCGATTCGGTTGAACAGGGTTAGGGGCAGCAAATTTGCCTGAGACCCGGTATCTACCTTGAATTGTATCTCCTGACCGGCTATTTTTCCGCGAACCATCCAATCCGCTCCTATATCTCCGGTGACGCCGCAAATGCTGATGCCCAAGATGTCAAAATTTTCATCGCTTTCTTCGGCTTTGTGAACCTCGCTTATCCTGCGCGCATTGTTGCAGCATGCGGCGAAGTGGTTTCGTTTCTTGCATGCATAACAAGTTTTTCCATACGCCGGGCACCGCTCGGGGGCATGTACCTTGTTACAATTTCGACACCGAGTTCCATTCGCAAACTTCGTGCGGTGTGTGCCGCGTGTAACGTCAACGTGCAGGCTTTCATTTGACCATGCTGCGCTCTGAATGGCAGCAATCTCAGCAGCTTTGCAAATTTCTTCTGCTTTCTGCAAGTTTAAGTCTTTGTCGCTCAGCAACTTTTCTCGAAGTTTCGCATTATTTGTCCCAAACACCACTTGATCCCTGATTATGGACTCTTCAAGCGTACCGAAGTTGCACAGCTTTGCTTGCTTTTTTAAGTCCCGTAGGAACCGCTCAAAGGGCTCGACCTCTTCCTGCTTTCGCAGTCAAAAAATGTGCCTTTCGTAGACTTCATTACCCTGGTCGACACAATATTCTTCAAATTTCCGCACTAACGTGTCATAATCTTCTTTGCTCTCACCTGCCGCAAACGAGAAGTTGTTGTAGACCTCGAGCGCCTCGTCCCCCGCGGTGCTCAGAAGAATCGCTGCTTTTACGGCCGATGGGCGGGGCTTCTCCGGTTCCGTAGCGGTGATGAACAGCTGCAGCTTCTGCTTGAATACCAGCCAGTTTTTCCTGATGTTGCCGGACAGTTGCAGCGGTTCCGGGGGCTTGACGAGGTCCATTTCGAACGTCAGTATCCCACTTCTGACACCATGTATCGTTTAACTCAGAGACAAGACGACGATGAACACTTGGCTGGGTCTCGCCATGACGAAAGACCCCTGGCCGTTTATTTGCTGGGCTTAAGTAGCCGCGCTAACAGCGGGGAAGGGGGAAAGAAAGAAAAGAAAGGAACGTAAAGCGCACGAAACGGTGGAGAGGAGGAGAAGACGATGTCGCCTAGGGCGAATGCTGATAGCAGATAGTCCGGTCTGTTACAATGTCCACCTTCGAGGTCACTACGCATAATAACCGGCCGCTCCGTGCACGTTATCTTCGCCTAAACGCTAGGACTACTTTTTTCCGACATATGGTACACCTCCGTCACGCCGCTCGAGGTCGGCTGGGTGCTGAACCAGACGGTCTACATGATTCCTACCATGCTCATGCTGCCGTCCTTCTGCGTCGTCTGGGAGTCTCCGCGCTGGTTGATAGCGAAGGCGCACTTCGAGGAGGCTGAGGCGGTTATGATGATTGCCGCTACTATCAACCACTTTCCCATTCATAACACGGCGTTGGCTAATAATAGACAAGCTCAAGACAGCGATGGCTAGGAACGCCATTCGTCTGCCTTCCATATACGAAGACATGCTCGGCGGGTACTCCACTCGGCGGCGGGCTCTCATCCTGAGCCTTTCGTGTTTATCCATCAAGTTCTCAACTTTTGTCCCAACATTTACGCCGGCGAATGGTAAGGAGCCTTGGTACACCTTGAGCTTGTTCCTCCGGAACTTACTAGGCTATGGAGTGATGGATTTCATGATCACCAGGCTCACCATGCTTACTGTAACGAATGTGTGGTTTGCAGTGCTCAGCGTACTGAAGTGCCTGCTAAGTATAGCCGTCGGCACCAATCCCAGTCTCCTGAGCCAAACGCTGGTCATGCTGGCTACGTCAGTCTTCTACTCCGGCTCCGTCTTGTGCCTCGTTTAGGCTCTCGAGCTTTTCCCGACAGCCATTCATGGCACGGTCGTGTGTTGGATCTTCGCCTGTGGACGTATAGGAGCCTTGTTGGCCACGATATGGTGCAAGAGTAGCAGAGGCTCGGTCGTGCTGACGTGGTGCATGCGATGGCCGGCGGCCTTCTTCCAGCGTTGATGGTTGCACCACGTGGCTTACCGCATACCACCAAGGTCGAGTACACCAAGATGGAAAAGTGGCGTTCGTCCGGTATGAGCAAGCTCAACATGGAATTCAAGAAGACGACGCTCCAATCAAGGCTCCAGAACACACGTAGAGAGAGAGAGAGAGAGAGAGGTTAATGATAGAGGAAGAGATAAAAAGGACGCTATTTTCTGCCTCCCGTCGCGGGGGCACGGCTCAGCGCCTTTAGGGATCGGGGAAGGGGAAGTAAAGATGATAGGAAGAAGAGAGGAGGGAAAGAAAAAGTGAATGGCATGGCAAGAGAACGTCTTGTCAGTACAGTCAGTAGTGCGAATGAAAAGAGTTCGTCTATAAGGCGGCGAGGTCCGCGCAAGCACAGAACTCGAGGAAGGCTCGAAGGGCTTTCGTCTTCGAGCGCGCGGGAAAAAGTATGTCTTCCATTGTTTCGGCAGGTAGTCCAAGCAGACGATAGCGGCTTACCAGTGTGCAACGCTCAGTGGCCAGGTCAGGGCAGGAGCAAACAATATGCTGCAGCGTTTCGTCATCACCGCACCTTCGGCACGCTGGCGATGAAGAGCGACCCGCGGAGTACATGCGTGCCGCAGGCCAGACGCTGCCAGTACGCAGGCGAAGCAACAACCGCCGCTCGCATCTGTCCAGGCCGGTCTCCGGAAGGGATGGTGGAGGTTTGCCGCTTGACACCCGTGTGTCAGGGTGGGCCGTTGGTAAGAGCTTCCGCAGACGCTGCCGTGAGTAATCCGACTGGGTTACCGCCTTAGTGACTGGCGTGTCGCAGTGGTGTGCTGCCTTAGCAGCGGCGTCAGCCTCCTCGTTGCCAGCTATTCCAACGTGCGAGGGAAGCCAGTGGAGGGACAGGCGCACACCACTCTCTTTGATGGCGGTCAGTTTTGCGTGCAGCAACGCCACAGTTATGCCTGCTTGGTCTGGTTGGAGCAGCGCTTGTAGGGCTGGTCGGGAGTCGCACAGAATCGCCACAGGCAACTGGGGTAACGTGGCAGCAAGGTGGTCGGCTGCCAAGTGAAGGCCGGCCAATTCAGCTGCAGTGGAGCTGGCGTGAAAGGGAAGTCGGCAGCGGATGGTTGTCCCAGTCGATGGTATGACGCAGGCAGCCGCGGCCGAATGGGGGCTGTCCCGAACGGACCCGTCCGTGAATACCAGGAGCTGCCCCTTAAGTCTTTCATGAAGTTTCGCCACGGCTGCCTGATGGAGCTCGCATGCCGGTGTGCGCCTTTTTCTGAGGTTGTCCAGAGTTAATTGTACGTCCAGAGGCTGCTGATGTGGTGGAGGGGGTTGGATTGGACTGGGGGGATCGGGGACCAGCTCTTCATAGAGAGCGCAGATCTGTGCCATCCGTGACGCTGGTCGGCTCCGCAGTCTCCGAAGGAGGGCAGCGCCCCCGAGGGCCCTGTGAAGGCGATCCACGTGATGCAGCGCCTGTCGTAGCATCAAGAGTGACAGAGGCCAGGTCTGGGCCTCCGCCAGGGTTGCAGCTATGGGTGACTGACGGGAAAGTCCCATGAAGCGCCGAATTGCCATGCGATGTTGCCGCTCCAGTTGCTCCTTGCGGTGTGGCGCCAGCTGCACCAAGGGCAGTGCATAAGTTTGCGCTGTCGTTGCAGCCCCTTCGTAGAGTCTTAGAGCCAGCCGTGAGGTGCACCCTTGGCCCCTGCTGAGCAGTTTGCTTACGGCAGTCTCGACCCTGGTGGCCTTGAAGACGGCGAGCTTAACGGCTGGTATCCAGGTAAGGCGGTGGTCGATCCTTAGCCCCAGGTACGTCACTGCATCGCTCCACGGGATAGGTCGGTCACCTAGCACAAGCCTTCGGACGGCCCTCCGCGCAGTGGCTCTGGGGTGAACCAGCAGTGCCTCCGTCTTCGTGGGCGACACGTTCAGTCCGATTGCCTTGAAGAAAGAGGCGACGGCATCCAAGGAGCGCTGCAGGGAACGCCTTATGGCCGTGAAGTTTTGCCTAGGCCCCTTAACCCACAGTGCCACATCGTCTGCGTACAAGGAGCACTGCGTGGGGTAACGCTTGTCTGCGGGCATCGCGGTCGGCAGCCCCGCTAGCACCAGGTTGAACAAAAAGGGGCTCAGGACGGAACCTTGTGGAACGCCTGCTGTCACTGGCCGTGGATCGCTGAGCGCGCGTCGTACTCTAACCCGGAGGGTGCGTTTTGCCAGAAAGGCACTGATAAAGGTACGTAGGCAGCTCACGATGCCGAGTGTGTCCAAAGCACTCTCTATCGCTATGTGAGGCAAGCTGTCAAAAGCGCTCTGTACATCCAGCAGGACGAGGAGGGCCACTTCGCCGTTGCTCTTGGCCTCCTCCAAGGTAGAGACGACGTCCGCGATCGAGTCTGCTGTGCATCGGTGGCGTCGGAAGCCCGTCTGCTGTTCTGGTAGGAAATCCTTTGCCCCCGCAATCCAATTTAGGCGTGCCAGTGCTATGGCTTCCATGAGCTTGCAGGCAGCAGAGGTGAGAGAAACGGGTCTGTAGGACGTAATGGCGGCACAAGGGCGGCGAGGTTTCCGGATCGGCACCACAACAGCGGTCAGCCAGGCTTCAGGTAGGTTGCCGCTCTGCCATATTTCATTAAAAGTCCTCAACAGGTGTCGTCGTGAGGCCATATCCAGGTTGCGCAGCATCTGGTATGTGATGCCGTCGGCACCAGGGGAGCTGCGGCGCTTGGTTCTGGCTAGAGCAACGTTCAGTTCGTGTTCGAAAATAGGATCCTGACACAGAGATGCGATCTGGCTGGCCGTCCAGGCAGGGTGATGACCTTGCGGTGGCTTGGGAGCAGGCGTGGCGATGAGGGCTGAAGGATTGGCTGGTGGGAGTTCTGTGAAGCGATCGGCCAGTCGCTCTGCCAGTTCTTTTTCACTAATGCCCAAGTAGATGGCCACCGCAATGACGGGTTGCCGCACCATTGGTCCAGTGACGAGGGATCGTAGAAGTCGCCATGCTTTTGCGCCACCTCTTGCCTGACTCAGGGAGAGGCAGATGCCTTGCCAGCTTTGCCGCCTGCGACGGTTGGCATGTCGCCGACATACCGCATCCACACGATTGAAGAGTGTACGTTGAGCTGGGTCATGGGATTTTAGGTACCTTCTCTCAGCCCTGCGCCTCGCAGCCCGTAAGTTCAAGTGATGGAGGTCTGGCACAGGATGGTGCTCTGGCACCCTGGTCTGGATAGTTGCCGCCTGCGCTGCCACTGCTACCAGATTCAGGAAATCCTGATCCTCTGGGACGTCTCGAAGCTGCCTTCGAAAAGCCCGCCAATCGATCGTACTACACAGCCTCCTCCTTGGGATCTTTCCGCCCACAGGTGAGATGACGATCGGCAGGTGGTCTGAACCCCAGGAGTCAGGCTCCACTGCCCAATCGTACCGGTCCCCTTCACTGGCCAAGGTGACGTCAATGGCGGAGCATGACGGTCGTGCTGTTCTGCGGACGAAAGTGAAGGATCCGGTGTTCAAAACTTGTAGGCCCAGTTGATGGATAACGTCCACCAGATCCCTTCCTCGAGAGGAGCAGGTGCTACTCCCCCACATGGTGTGATGAGCATTCATGTCCCCACATATGAGGTAGCCTCTTCCGAATTTAGCCGTGAGCTGTAACAGCATGGAGGCGTCCCACCGCTGTCCAGGTCGCACATACACAGAGGCCACTGTCGTGTCCACACCGCGAAGCCGCACCGTCACGGCACAACACTCAAGAGCCCCTCCAGTGACATCAGCCACGTTTATGTGCACATGTGGTAGTTCTCGTCGCACGTACACTGCACAACGTGGTCGTCCCTGGGGATGTGCACTCGCTATGCACGGCGCGTCCTGGCACGTGTCTAGAGTACACGACGTGATACTTTGGTAACCGATGTATCCGGGAAGTCGCAAGTCGGTCGCTGCTACGTACACTTCCTGCAAAGCAAGCACATCATACTCGCTCTGCAGGAGATGTGAGGAGAGGTCTGCATGCCGCCGCCGCAACGAGTGAGCGTTCCATTGAAGCACACACGGGCGGCGGCGGCGGTGGTTCTCTGCAGCATGCGGATGAGTGTCAGCCATGGTGGCTGCTATGAGGGTGCGCGCCACCTGCCTGAAGGCAGATGGAGCGCAGCTGGTTTTCAGGAGGCAGCAGGTCCGCAACTGCTCTTAACAGGAGCCTCAGGTTTGCATTTTCCTGGTCCACACGGGGCTGGGAAGGTACCTTCGCGGGTGGACGAGTCGTGGTAGAGTCTGGGTGCTTGAGACCAGCCGAAGGGCCCCGTTGTTGTACGCCTGTCTGGCCTGGATGGGTCGAGCTGACCGTCATCTTGGATGGTGATCCCACTGCGGCAGCATAGCTCTTGCCCATGGTCTGCTTCAGCTGAGGACTATCAGTTACACTAGGGCTTGCCCGCAAGACTGCTTGAGCCTCGCGGTGAGGCAGGTAGGTGGGAGCTGACGCCTTGATGGTGGCCAGGCGCCGCTCTCTTTGCCAGAGCTGACAGTCTGCGGAATCAGCTGAATGTGGCCTGCCGCAGTGCAGGCATCTTAATTTGTTGGTGCAGTTGGCGTCTTTCCCATGGTGGCCACCACACCGCAGGCACCGCTCTGGTCCTCGGCAAGTGACGGCGATATGCCCATAGCGTCCGCACCGCCGGCACTGAAGCGGGCGAGGTCGGGATGGCCTCACTTCGAACACCATGCGAAAAAGGCGGACCCGGGTGGGAGGCACGGGAGAGGCGAACCGCAAGACTAGTGATGTCCCTTGTCGCCTGGCTGCAATCACCGGCACATCGGACGTCACGGCGGCCAGGAGGGCTTCGTCGGTATAGTCGCCATCGACGCCTTGCACCACGCCACTGCTTTGTGAACGGTCAGCAGGGAGGCGGGCAGTCACGGGTATTCCTGCGAGCTCCGATGTTGCTAGTAGGCGATTCATCCATTCTGGTGTAGATGCGTCTGCTGCCACGATGTTCTTTTTCGTGTTTACTCGCACCTCCTTGACTCCGGGCAGCGCAGAGAGAGCTTGCGCAATGGCAAGACGAGAGGTGCGGTGAAAGGAAGCGCTGGCGTTTGCTGGTCGAAAAAGAATAGTGCCCGAGTCTAGCGACGATGAAGCAGAAGCCGGCATGGTGTGTTCAGTGGCGCGTACCCCTGCAGGAGCGGTCTGAGTCGCAGTGGGCGCATTAGAAGTCCCTGGAGCAACGTGGGCAAGCATAGCCGTCGATTCAGTGGCGGGACGAGGACCAGTGTGGGCAGCGGGTCCTTGAGATGTCGAGGCTCGCTGTCGGCGCTTCTTAGACTTGGAGAGGACGGTCTGAAACTCAGACTGGCTGGTTTCGTCAGTTGCGTGAGTGACGGCGTCTTCGTGGGCAACCGCATCATTTGACGTTGGGGTAAGACACGCAACTGTGGCACGTTCAGGCGCTACTGCGTGCATCTTCCGCGAGCCACCCTCATCGTCGCTGCCCGACTCGCTAGGACGCGAGCGCTTTCGCGTTGACGTAGTGTCCATGTCTGCAATATCAGGTTCCTCGTCTAACGGCAGTGGTACGTTCTGCGGATCGGTGACGTTCACGCACAGAATTGACCCGGCATCTTCGAGTTGGGCTGTATGATGCGCCGCTACAGTGGTCGAAGATGCTGTGATGCTAGTGGTAGGGCTGGAGGCCGCCGAGGACGTCAGGCCCCTTGCAGTTGTCTCGACGTCGGCAGCAAGCACCGGTAGGCGAAGTGATGTCGGTTTCTCGCTGACGACTCTGCACAGTTTCTGTGCCTGTTCATGATGCAACCGCACCGCTTTGGCACTGGAGATGAGGTTCCACAGCACGCGGGTGCACGCGACGCTCGCTGAGCGTCTGTGTGACGATGTGGGAACCAGGGAACGCGACGGGCGTTCCAATGGCGTAGCCGAGAATGGAGGAGACTGCTCTGCCATGGTAGTCGGGATGACAGCTGCCCCAGCGACGCGCAGGAGCAGAGGACGCTGTCACAGGGCTCAGGTCACCGAAAGCGGTGGCAGGGATCCAAGGGCATAATCTGTAAAGATTACTCTCCTTGACAAGACTCGAACGGGTATGAGAGTCCAGGAACGCGAGGAGCACTGCGCGGAACGCGGTCGCGTCTCTCGCGGGCTGACGCGGTAGCGTCTCTCGCAGAATCGGGAGCACCGGGCAACACGTCTGCTCTCTGTGAACGCTCGAGAGAGAATCCCCACGTAGCAGGATTAGTGAACATAATACGAAGATCAGCACTCTCTCCCGCAGCAAACGGCGTACGCGTTCGTGCCACTAAGCGCTTGTTCAAACGTTGGGCGCACTTCTCACTGCCGTAATTTTGCATTGAGTGCTATGCTCTAGAACGCCTCTTTCTGTGTCATGTGTTGTGTGAAGGAACGCATGTAGGCTACTCAGGCACGTGTAATATTTGCTCAATGTTCCCTGTATGAGTCTGATTTTAATTGTATTTGGAAAATCAAAGCGTCGTACTTTTGTTGGCAATACTGTTGGAAAAGAAGTTTTCTCTTCTTGACTATGTATTCTTATAATATTATGCTCCGTTATTGCAACATATTTCAAGAACAGCTGTCCGTTCCTTTGGTTCTGATTGGTGTGCCTTGAAAAGCTTATAACATATATTAGAGAGATCCCACTCATTGGAGAGGGGAAGGGAAGCGAGGAAAAAGGGAGGTGGCGGGCATGCGCAGGAAGAGTGGTCACACTGCACACCCCATCGAGCTCAACCTTAAGAAGCTTCGCATCTAAAACACAGACGAACGCTTACATACAACTGCGTTTATCTACACATCAACAAGCTCAGTAGTAAGTCGGCGCTCGTCTGCATTTTATGTCTTTCCTGTTTTCGTCCAAGTCGTGCTGCATTTGACCAAGTATTTACGAACACGCCCAAGCCAAGGTGTAATTCGACGCGTGAATTCTCGTTGCTATACGGATTTTTTTGCCATTGAGAATGCCGCCGAATTCAGCAGAGTATTTCCTCTGTCATGACCTTTTTAAGGCTTCCGAAGTATACTCACGCTTCCCCCTGTATAAACTATAAATCACCGGTGGCATATAACTACACGGCACGTGCACATACGTATGAGAGTATGTGCCGCTTGTTCTCGATGAAGCGGATTTCGTGACGTGCGCGAGAAGATTTCAGCGTTAGTCCTTTCCCCACTTCTGAAACGTGTTCCTATAACGGTATGTCAATTTTGTATGTCAATTTTTGCATATAAGAGTTCAAGGAGACTGCCAGTATAGTGCCCGGACGTAGGTGGCTAGATGGACAGGGCGCTGGCAGATAGAGATATTAAAGTGCTTTTGATTCGTTGCGAAATTATTTGCATTAAAAAATCTGAAAGAAAATATCGCCATGCAGCCTCTATAATTTGTAATTTATGTTCATTTATACACTTTGTCATAATATATATGTTCTTTTTATTTTATTTCAACTTCTTTACGCAGTGAAGCTTACGTTCATCAGATTCTTTTTGTCGTACACTCTTAACCAGGTGCCACATAGAGATCTTTTTGTAGCCAGCAAACTACACGAAAATGTCTAGTTTTCTTGCTATATGCTAGTTCTTGATACAAGACCCCATTTACAGTGTACCAAGGTGAACCTAAATTCACCGCTGTTTCATCCTTCAGAGCATCTTCACTGTTCATTAAAAAAGGGAGAGCAGATCGACTAACACACGCGTCTTACACGAAACGACAATCGATAGTTCAAATTCCCAGATTGTTTTTATTTCTCGCATATCAAAATAATCTTCTAAAATTTATATAATATTAGCACTCTTTATAGTTACACTTAGGCGCGCCAATACTTTTCGATTAACACTTTCAGTATCATTAAGATTATCTTTGCAAATAGAAAGGGGGGGGGGGTGGCTGGATGGGGATTGGAGCCATTGTATTTCATCTGTTGACTGTAGTTTCCTTAGTGGATAAGCGCCCTTTCTAACCAATAAAAGAAGAGAAAGAATCGCTATCCAACAGCCATACTGTAGGGGCGATGAATAAAGTATTAGATATTTTTTTCTGATGTTCTAAAGATTCATTCACTCACATAAGTAAAGCTTTAAAACTGCACTTTAGAGAAAGTAAGACGAAGTTTTCATTTTCTCGTGCACAGTTAAATACCCATAGCTTGATCACTGGCGCAACAATGCTTGCTACACCAAAGAAAAATTCGATCCCTTAATTTGTCATACCTTATTTTCTGTACATTTTCATTAGTGAAAAATTTAGAAATGTTCAATTTATTTCTGTTTATATATGACCGATTTCCTTTATACTCGCATCCAACTATAGTCGCTGCAGTGACTGCAAGTTATGTTCACAGGTAAGGTTGATGATTTCCAATTTGAAATACTATGTTATTTATCTTTGGCAGCCTACTGTTACTGCACAAAACAGAAGTATAAAACTCAGCTCAGCTGGCGTGCCACAGTAACGAAATGAGTTCAGGCAAGGGCCGAGACGGTGAAGAAGGTTGGAGCAGGAGAAGGGGGAGAGGTGAGCAAATTGTCAGTTAACGGTTTGTTTGACACAATGCCTTACCGCGATCTCGTACGTAGGTCATTTCTGAAGGCGATCTTGCTTAAGGATTCGAATAACATATCGATACCGACCTCACGAATCACCATACTATGACCGAAGATTCCGAAATACAATGTTGTTTTCTCATGTTTATTTTTGAACACATGCTGACCGCCTGGGGAACCTCATGAAAAAGTGGGCATTTCAGTAGAAGTCTTGATCGTACTTATTCATCAAATTTTAAAGATATTGTGATGGCGTTTATTGAACCGGAGAAGTCGCAACGATGTCGCAACGAAAAGTGGCCGTACGACAAGTCTGGCAAAAGGCGGCCCAGGTTCTCGTGCAATCAGAGCACGGGGTTTTTCCTTCTCTTTGGAAGGCGCATACACGTTAGTGCGTATGCTCCACTACAATACCCCCCGGGTTGAAGAGTAGCCATCCTGGCGACTCACGGAGTAGGCACAATGAGGGGGTCGTAGTAGGGCTTGAGACGGTCGACGTGTACGGTCTCGCGTCCTCGACGGCGCAAATCTGGCGATTGTGTTAGGGGCTCGACGATGTAATTCACTGGTGAGGTTGCGTCAATGACACGGTATGGACCATGGTACCGGGCCAGAAGTTTGGAAGACAGGCCAGGAACGTGCGGGGGCACCCAAAGCCACACGAGGGAGCCAGTACGAAACGTAGGCGCTATGTGATGAGCGTCATCATGCCGGGTTTTTTGTAGACCTTGAGCTTCACTTGTCATAGACCGAGCCAACTGACGGCAGTCTTCAGCGTATCTGGTGACTTCCGAAAGCGGGGAGCACTCCGATACATCAGGGCGGTACGGGAGTATGGTGTCGAGTGGGTGGGATGGTTCGCGGCCGTACAACAGAAAGAACGGGGAAAAACCGGTAGTCGCTTGCGTCGCGGTGTTGTAAGCGAAGGTAACAAAAGGCAAGACAGCGTCCCAGTTAGTGTGGTCGGAGGAGGTGTACATCCTCAGCATGTCGCCAAGTGTGCGGTTGAACCATTCAGTGAGACCATTCGTCTGTGGATGGTATGCGGTAGATTTCCGGTGGATGATGTTGCATTCAGCGCGAATAGCTTGGATGACCTCCGACAGGAACACTCGACCCCTATCACTGAGTAATTCCCGTGGAGCCCCATGACGGAGAATGAAGCTGCGGAGAATGAAGAGTGCAACTTCGTGGGCGGTCGCTGCTGGTAGAGCTGCAGTCTCAGCGTAGCGTGTCAGATGATCGACGCCGACAATAATCCACCGGTTTCCAGAGCGACTATATGGGAGGGGGCCATAGAGATCGATACCCACGCGGTCGAATGGGCGAGCCGGGCATGGGAGCGGCTGTAACATGCCAGTAAGGTGCCGCGGAGGTGTCTTGTTCTGTTGGCAAGTGGTGCAAGACTGAACGTATTTCTGCACAAAGCGATACATTCCTCGCCAGTAATATCGTTGGCGCAGCCTTTCGTAGGTTTTCAGGACACCTGCGTGAGCACTTTGAGGGTCTGCATGGAAATTCATGCAGATGTCAGAGCGCATATGAGTTGGGACAGCAAGGAGCCACTTCCGACCACCAGGCATGTAGTTGCGGCGGTACAGAATGCTGTCTCGCACGGAAAAGTGGGCTGCTTGTCGGCGTAGCGCTCTCGTGGAAGGGACAGCAGACGGATCGGTAAGGTAGTCGAGTAACAATGCAAGGTATGGATCTTTACGCTGCTCCGAAAGCATGTCAGTGGTGTCTATTGGTGACAAGGTGGTAAAAAGTGGTGACAGAGAAGCCACATCTGGGGTCAAAGGCGATCGCGAAAGTGCATCGGCATCTGCATGCTTGCGACCGGAACGATATACTACACGGATGTCGTATTCTTGCAATCGAAGTGCCCAACGTCCCAGGCGTCCGGACGGGTCTTTCAATGTGGACAGCCAACATAGAGCGTGGTGGTCTGTGACCACGTCGAAAGGGCGGCCGTAAAGGTACGGGCGAAACTTCGTCAAGGCCCAGATTATGGCCAAACACTCCTTCTCTGTCACGGAGTAATTCAACTCAGCCTTCTTGAGAGCACGACTTGCATAGGCGACTACGTATTCGGGTTGGGTGCCTTTCCGTTGTGCCAAAACTGCACCAAGACCGATGCCACTTGCATCGGTGTGAATTTCTGTGGCAGCAGCGGGGTCGTAGTGACGAAGAATGGGTGGTGAGGTCAGCAGGCGGCGCAGCTGGCGAAATGCGTCGTCACATGCAGGTGACCATGCAGATATACCTTTGCTGTCGGAGAGCAGACTTGTTAGAGGTGCGATGATGGACGCGAAGTTGGGCACAAAGCGACGAAAGTACGAGCAGAGACCGACGAAACTTCTTAGAGCTTTCAGTGATGTGGGCAACGGGAAGTCAGCGACAGCCCGAAGCTTATCGGGATCCGGAAGAACACCGTCTCTTGTGATGACATGTCCCAAGATGGTTAGTTTGCGTGCTGCGAAGTGGCACTTTTTGGAGTTAAGTTGTAGGCCCGCAGAAGTTAGACACGTCAGAATCTCGTGGAGGCGAACAAGATGTGTCGGGAAATCAGACGAAAAGACTACGATGTCGTCCAGGTAACACAAGCAAGTTTTCCACTTATGGGCACGCAAGATGGTATCGATCATGCGCTCAAATGTGGCAGGCGCGTTGCAGAGCCCAGATGGCATCACTTTGAACTCATATAGACCATCTGGCGTTACAAAGGCTGTTTTAGGGCGATCACATTCAGCCATTGGCACCTGCCAATACCCAGAACGCAGATCCAAGGATGTAAAGTACTCGGCGCCTTGTAAACAGTCAAGAGCATCGTCTATTCGTGGTAGCGGGTAGACATCTTTCTTCGTAATCTTGTTTAAGCGGCGATAGTCCACGCAAAATCGAACGGTGCCATCTTTTTTCTTGACCAGAACGACAGGTGATGACCAAGCGCTTTGAGAAGGCTGTATCACTCCACGTTTAAGCATGTCGTCTACTTGCTCCGTAATGACGCGGCGCTCTTTGGCGGGAACGCGGTAAGGACGCTGTCGCACAGGCAAATGTGAGCCGGTGTCAATAGTATGAGTGATAGTCGTGGTGCGGCCCAAAGCAGGTTCTTGAAAGTCGAAAGAAGAGCGAAACTTGTTAAGGAGAGCAACAAGTTGGCGGCGATGCGAGAGGGGAAGGTCTGCGTCAATAGCATTGTCGAAGGCTGACAAACTTGATGGCTCAGACGCATGAGTTATTGCGGCAATGTGACATGGCGTTTCGTCGGGAGGAATAATATCATCGATATGGTCGACAGGTTGCACATATCCCAACGTTTCACCACGAAGTAAGCTGATGGGGTAGTTGCAGTGGTTGGTAACCAGCATTACGGTTAAACCAGATGCAATTGTAAGAACGGCAAATGGGAGAACGATGCCCTTGCGTTCAGTAAAAACAGGAGATGGCGTAAAGACCACCGTGGCGTCAGGTTGCGCCACACATGAAAGGCTTACAGGGACCGAAGCTTCCGGGGGCAAGGTGATGTCGTCGTCAGCGATGAGTTTGCAGAGCCGAGGAGACCGGTCGGGTGGTGGAAATTCATATGTTGGCACAAGGGACACTTCGGCACGAAAACAATCGATGATAGCTTCATGACCTGATAAGAAATCCCAACCGAGGATAAGGTCATGAGAGCAAGATGGCAGAACAAAAAACTGTACGACGTACAAAACATCTTGGATGACGACGCGCGCCGTACACAGAGCCGAGGGATGAATGCGTTGCGCGCTAGCCGTGGACAGCACCATGCCACAGAGAGATGTGGTCACTTTCTTCAGTTTCCGACAAAATTTGACGTCCATCACAGAAACGGCGGCTCCGGTATCAATTAACGCTAATGTGGCGACTCCCTCAACATCGACATCAACAACATTTTTCGGCGAAAACGGAGGCCTTGGGAATTGCGCACAAGTTGCAGTTCTTGCCTCCGGAACTGCACTGATTAGTTTCCCTCCTCAGGAGGTGGTCGGCGACGCATAGGCGATGGCGACCGGCGACGAGGGGATGGGAAACGAGCAGTCGATGGGCGGCGATCCGAGTCTGAGTGCCTCTGTTCATATGCAGATGCGGTGGCCTGCTGCGGCGCGTAGGTAGGAGTTCCGAAGTATGCGTTTGCAGGTGTGGGGCGACGGCGGCAGAAGCGTGCAATGTGGCCAGGGATGCCACAGGCGAAGCAGATAGGACGATTGTCTTGAGTGCGCCACTCATTAGATCGATGGAAAAAGCGAGGTGAGGGCCTGTAAACTGGAGGCGATGCCGGAGGAGGTGGAGCTGATAAGGCGACTGGATGCGGTGGGGGCCGCGCGACCACAGCTGCGTAGCTGAGAGGTGAAGGTGATGCAGGTGGTGCGTAGCCGACAGCTGAGAGATTAGGCGCTACTGAAGTGCACGGGTAAGGGGCCTGCACTGTAGGGAGGACATCACAAATTTCCGTGCGTATGGCCTGCTGCAGTGTCGTAGGCAGGCTTGCGGTGGGCGCGTCGCTATGCGGCAGCAGGGAGAGCTGTCGGGCGACTTCCTCCCTGATGAAGTCTTTGATCTGGTTGGATAGACTTTCTTTGCAAACGTTGGCATTTGTGAGTGTGACTGCCGAGATCGATACCGGCGGTAGGACACTCTGTCTGGCGATGGAACGCTGACGGCGCAATTCATCAAAGCTCTGGCAGAGGCTTACGAGGATTGCCACCGTGTTCGGGCTTTTCGCTAGCAACATCTGGAATGCGCCATCCTCGATGCCCTTGAGAATCTGCCGAATTTTTTCTTCTTCGGGCATAGATGGATTCACACGCTTGCAGAGGTCGAGCACGTCCTCTATGTAACTAGTAAACGTCTCGCCAGGCTGCTGGGCTCGGTGGCGCAGGCGCTGGTCAGCGCGGAGCTTGCGGACCTCTGGTCGGCCGAACGCTTCAGTGACGAGTGTCTTAAAGGAAGACCAGTTGGTGATGGCGGTTTCGCGGTTCGTAAACCAAAGTTTAGCTACGTCTGCCAAGTAAAATATAACGTAGGCGAGCTTAGAGTCGTTGTCCCACTTGTTACTGGCGCTTACGCGTTCGTACAAGGAGAGCCAGTCCTCGACGTCTTGCTCGCCACTGCCGCTGAAGATTGGTGGGTCCCGTTGGCGAGTAGCGCCGGGGCAGGTAGACGGGGCAGCCGATGGTGCTGGCTGGGCTGGGACGGGCTGGTTGGCGACTGCGTCAGTCATGTTTTGCAGTGGTCTCTCGGGCAACTTGCGAGAGCGGAGCTCCAGGTCTGCTTGGGGATCTCAGCAGCCTCCACCAAATGTGATGGCGTTTATTGAACCGGAGAAGTCGCAACGATGTCGCAACGAAAAGTGGCCGTACGACAAGTCTGGCAAAAGGCGGCCCAGGTTCTCGTGCAATCAGAGCACGGGGTTTTTCCTTCTCTTTGGAAGGCGCATACACGTTAGTGCGTATGCTCCACTACAATATATATATATATATATATATATATATATATATATATATTGTAGCGAAGCCTCCGAACGCTGAAATGGGTCGAACTCTTGAGTACCTTCTAGTGGGGCTACCCAACAAGGACGCCGCTCGCGCTGAGATCCCGTGCTTGGCTGTGACTGTCGCCATTAGATATTCTCGCTCGTTGCCGGCTAGTAAACGCCTTAACAATTTGGTGGAGGTGCTGCGATCCCTGCCTATGCCTTTGGAGCTACGATCACGTACCCTGCCATCTACTATGTACCACGACGCTTCTCAGCAAACGCCTCCTCCAATGCCACCCCCTTGTCCCGGTGTCCCCAGAATCCGCGATCCACCCATCTTCACTGGCGCTGATGGCACTGACGTGGAGGACTGGCTCGCTATTTACGAGCGCGTGAGCGTCCCCAACAAATGGGACGAGGACGGCAAGCTGACCAACTTGGTATTCTACCTTACGGGTGTTGCCAGTTTGTGGTATAACAACCACGCGTCCGATTTTGCCACCTGGTCCGATTTCAAGACCGCAATCATCAACGTCTTCGGCCGCCCTGCTGTTCGCAAGCTGCAAGCCGAGCAGCGCTTGCGTGAACGTGCTCAGGAGGCTGGTGAGTCATTCACGAGCTATATTGAAGACGTCCTGGACCTATCAAACAAATCTAATCCCACCATGTCCGAGTCTGACAAGATCCGGAACATCATGAAAGGCATTGATGATGATGCCTTCACAATGCTGCTCGCCAAAAACCCCGGAACAGTGGCTGAGGTCATCACACTGTGCCAGAGCTACGAGGAGCTCCGCCGGCAGCGTTCGATGACCCGACGCTCCCCACCACGAGCTGCAACGCTTGCTGGCTTGGAGGCCAGTTGTGACCAAGTGGCGTTGATGACAGAACTAAAGTCCTTCATCCGTGAGGAAATCGCACGTCAGTTCTCGCTCCTGCCCTTCGCCCACCAACCGACTGTTCAACAATCGCCTACTGCCCTTCTCCCTCCCATCCGTCGAGCGATTGAACAGGAAATAGCGGAGGTAATGCCTGCGTACCACCCCCCACAGCCTCCGGCTCCTGCGCCCCTGAGTTACGCGCAAGTGGTCGCCAGGCCGCCCCAAGTCGTTCCAGCAACCGCCCCTCTGACTTACGCCGAAGCTGCTGCTCGACCTCCGTCCTTTGCCGCGGGTGTGCCCGCTACGTATGTTGACGTAACCCCTCAGCCTCAGCCTCAGTCCACCATGCAGCTACCGTTCCGTCCATCAGCCCTTGCGACGTGGGTGAGACCTACCCCGGTGAACAGATGGCGCACACCCGACAACCGGCCCATCTGCTTTGCGTGCGGTTACGCCGGTCACGTGGCCCGTTATTGCCATCGCGTACAGCCGGCTCCAATTCCTTCACCTGTTGCTGGCCAACTCAGCCGTCCTTATCGCGAAGAACCGCCGTCTATGCCACCTCGATCTCGCCCAGGTCCATGTCGACGATCGCCGTCTCCACGACGTCGTTCCCTGCCCCCCATGCGGCCAAGTGCGGCAGCTCATGAGCGGGAAAACTAGTCGTCGCAGTCCCCGAGGCAAGGACTGCGACGCTATCGCAATGTGGAAGCCCTCAGAGCAGCCCGTCGAATGTCATTGACGTGTTTGTGGACGGTGTTTGTGCATCAGCGCTTATTGACACTGGAGCTGCCGTATCAGTTATGGACGAAAAACTCTGCCGCTTACTTCGAAAAGTGACGACGCCACTTTCTGGGTTATCCCTCCGTACTGCAAGTTTGCAGCGCATTTATCCTACAGCAGGGTGCACAGCTCGCGTTGTCATCCAGGACGTTCTGTATGTCGCCCAGTTCATCGTCATTCAGGCATGCTCTCATGACGTCATCCTGGGATGGGACTTTCTCTCCCGCCATGACGCCGTCATCCATTGTGCCGCCGCCGAAATTGAGCTCTCACCCTTCTCGCATTTGACGCCAGAAGACAGTCCCCCGACACAGAGCAAGATTCTAACGAAAGACGATACAACAGTGCCTCCAAACTCGACGACGGCTGTGTCTGTCTACTGCGCTGGTCTCTCTGACACCATTGGACTTGTTTCGCCATCTGACCGCGCTTGCAGCAGGAGAGGGTTGCTAGTACCTTTCGCGACCGTGCAGGTCAACCAGGGCAACACTGCTATTTTTGTAACCAACCCGTCCCCGTATGCTGTTACCTTGCGTCGAGGGGAATGTCTCGGCAGAGTGGAACCAGTCGACGACGCACAAGTCCTGGACGTACCTGATGACACGCGCGGTCCCAGGTCGTGTACCATCAATGCTGTTTCCACTTCTAATTAGTCATCTGCTGATGTATTTGGCCCCTCCATCGCTGACAACCTTACGGCCGTACAGCGTTCCCAACTTCTGGACCTGTTGCAAGAATATCGTTCTTCTTTCGATGTAGGGCGAAGTTCTCTCGGTCGCACGTCCGTTGTTAAGCATCGCATCGACACTGGTGCCCATCCACCTTTACGGCAACGTCCATATCGCGTGTCGCCAGCTGAACGTCGAGTAATTAATGATCAGGTTGACGATATGCTCCGACGCGATGTTATTCGGCCCTCGGACAGTCCATGGGCGTCTCCTGTTGTTCTTGTTGCGAAGAAAGACGGTTCTGTGCGGTTCTGTGTGGACTACAGACGGCTCAATAAGATCACTCGCAAGGATGTTTATCCACTGCCACGCATCGATGACGCGATTGACAGCCTTCATGGAGCCGATTTTTTTTCTTCTCTCGATCTGCGCTCGGGGTACTGGCAAGTACCCTTGGCTGACGACGCTCGACCAAAGACCGCCTTCATCACGCCAGACGGCTTGTACGAGTTCAACGTCATGCCGTTTGGTCTATGTAATGCACCTGCGACCTTTGAGCGCATGATGGACACCGTTCTGCGCAACTTGAAATGGTACACGTGCTTGTGTTACCTCGACGATGTCATTGTCTTTGCTCCGGATTTCTCCACGCATCTCCAACGTCTGAAAGAAGTTTTCGCACGTGTGAGCAATGCCGGCTTGCAACTAAATCTGAAAAAGTGCCACTTTGCAGCACGGCAACTCACCATACTGGGGTACGTCGTGTCCAAAGACGGCATTCTTCCTGATCCTGCCAAGCTTCAGGCCGTGGCCGAATTCCCCAAACCTGCATCTGTCAAAGAACTGCGTAGTTTCGTGGGCCTGTGCTCATACTTCCGACGCTTCATACGAAATTTTGCCACGATCATATCACCGCTGACGAAGCTCCTTGGAAGTAACGGGCCCTTCAATTCATGGTCATCCGAGTGCGACGACGCGTTCACGAAGCTCCGCCATTTGTTGACGTCGCCTCCCATTCTACGCCACTACGACCCTACAGCCCCAACGGAGGTGCACACAGACGCTAGCGGTGTAGGCCTTGGCGCTGTCCTGGCGCAGCGAAAACCCGGATTCCCTGAATATGTCGTAGCATATGCAAGCCGTACGCTCACGAGAGCCGAGAAAAACTACACCGTCACAGAGAAAGAGTGCCTGGCGATCGTCTGGGCTCTTACAAAGTTTCGACCTTATTTGTATGGTCGCCCATTCGATGTCGTCACCGACCATCATGCACTATGCTGGCTTTCATCATTGAAGGATCCCTCAGGCCGTCTCGCCCGTTGGGCTCTTCGCTTACAAGACTACGACATCCGCGTGCTGTACCGCAACGGACGCCAGCATGCTGACGCCGACGCCCTCTCGCGCTCCCCTCTGCCTGAAGTTGATGTGCTCTGCTCAGTATCCACGGCTGCTGTTTCTGCCATTGATGTTGACATCATCGCTACCGAACAGCGAAAGGATAATTGGATCGGCACGCTCATCGACATGCTCTCTGATCCATCCGCAACGCCCTCCACGCGTGCCTTGCGTCGTCAAGCTCGCCATTTCACCATCCGTGACGGCCTTCTACACCGACGCAATTACGACGCCGACGGCCGGCAGTGGTTACTCGTGATACCCCGCAGTCTGCGGTCAGAAATATGTGAATCGTTCCATTCAGATCCGCAATGCGCGCACTCTGGGATATTCAAGACCTACCATCGCATTCGACAACGCTACTTTTGGCGCGGCATGTACCGCTATGTGCAGCAGTTCGTTCGTTCTTGCCTCACTTGCCAACGCCGTAAACCGTCAGCCCACATGTCGCACGCCGGTCTGCAACCGTTACCTTGCCCTGACCGTCCCTTTGGGCGCGTAGGTATCGATTTGTATGGACCACTTCCTCTGACGTCGGCTGGTAACCGCTGGGCCATCGTTGCCGTTGATCATTTAACGCGATACGCCGAAACCGCCGCTCTCCCTGCGGCTACTGCGCGCGATGTTGCTTCCTTCCTGCTGAATCGATTTATACTGCGCCACGGACCACCCCAAGAGCTTCTCAGCGATCGAGGCCGTGTCTTCTTGTCGGAAGTCGTCGAAGCCATTCTGACGGAGTGCCATTCTGTCCACCGCAAAACTACTGCTTACCACCCACAGACGAATGGCCTCACCGAACGCTTTAACCGCACCCTCGGCGACATGCTTTCTATGTACGTCGCTGCCAACCACACTAATTGGGATAATATACTGCCCTTCGTCACCTACGCCTACAACACCGCCCCTCAGAGCACGACTGGTTTTTCACCTTTCTACTTGCTGTACGGAAGGCACCCGTCGCACACCATAGACACGATACTCCCGTACACGCCGGATCCATCTGAGTGCACACCGATTTCCGAGACAGCCAGGCTTGCTCAAGAGTGTCGCGAGCTTGCCAAGTCTTTTACAACGCAAGAGCACGAGCAGCAGAAGAGTATTCGTGATGGCCCCACCACTTCTGAGCCCACGTTCCTTCCTGGTGCGCTTGTATGGCTTTCGATCCCGACATCTGCAGCTGGCCTCTCTTCCAAGCTATGTCCCAAATACGAAGGCCCCTACCGTGTCATCGAGCGCACCTCACCCGTCAACTATCCGATCGAACCCGTTGAACAATCTTCGGACATGCGCCGCCGCGGGCGAGACATCGTCAACGTGGAGCGCCTGAAGGCTTATTATGACCCGTTCATAGTAACGAGCTGTTAGGTCGCCAGGCGGCTCCCTCTTCGACCCCGGGGTAATTGTAGCGAAGCCTCCGAACGCTGAAATGGGTCGAACTCTTGAGTACCTTCTAGTGGGGCTACCCAACAAGGACGCCGCTCGCGCTGAGATCCCGTGCTTGGCTGTGACTGTCGCCATTAGATATTCTCGCTCGTTGCCGGCTAGTAAACGCCTTAACAATATATATATATATATATATATATATATATATATATATATATATATATATATATATATATATATATATATATATTGTTACACGCAAGAAGTACACGAAAAGGTTGAAAAACAGGCGAGCCTGGATGGTTCGCGTCTACTTCCACAAGGGGTCTCGAGACAGCACACACACGTCGTCTTCCTTCTTCACCTTTTGTCTGAATGTTCATTCGCGCTGTATGCGCCGTGCATTGCAACCGCTCGTGACATTTCCCCGTTGGCAGACGAAGCCCGCCGGGCGAGTCACTCAGTGGTTCGTGCATTGCATAGCTTCATGCGAGCGACGTGCGCCACTTCTGTTTTAGCCGAGCGCCGTCCAGTGCTTGTGAGCCGTGCTATGCGGTAGTTGACCTCACTGAGGCGTTCGAGGATAACGTAGGGCCCGACATAGTGAGCGAGAAATTTCTGGTACAGGCCACGTTTCCGTAAAGGCGTCCAGAGCCACACCTGATCTCCAGGATTGAAGTGAACATGTCGGTGACGGTCGTCATAGCGGATCTTTGACCGGTCTTGCGAGGTGACGGTGCGTAGCCGAGCGAGGCGTCGCGCTTCTTCTGCTCTACAGAGAATCTCGTTGATCGGCTCACTGTGATGAGCAGAGTAGGGAAGCATAGTGTCAAGATTATAGCGTGGTGGACGAGCATAAAGGAGAAAGAAAGGTGAGTAACCAGTGGTCTCATGTCTTGCGGTGTTGAAAGCATAGGTGATGAAAGGCAAAATTGTGTCCCAGTTCTTGTGCGCGGAGTCGATGTACATGGACAGCATGTTGGCAAGCGTTCGGTTCGTGCGTTCCACTAGACCATTAGTCTGTGGATGGTATGGAGTGGAATGGCGGAAGCTTGATGAGCACAGACGAAGGGTCTCTTCGACAACATCCGCGGTAAATTGCCGCCCACGGTCGCTGATTACGATGCGAGGAGGTCCGTGTCTGAGGATAACTTGAAACAGCAAGAAGATGGAAACGTCTTTTGCTGTGGCCGACGGCAGTGCTGCCGTCTCACAATAACGGGTTAAGTGGTCTACGCAAACGATGACCCAACGATTGCCGTCTGTGGATCGCGGAAAAGGGCCCAGAAGATCTATACCAACTTGCTCAAAGGGGGTGCTAGGAGGCGAAACAGGCTGAAGGCGACCAGACGGCGCGTCAGTTGGTCGCTTGTAACGCTGACATTGGGTGCAGCTGGCGACGTACCGTTCGGTATCATTGCGCATCCGGGGCCAATAAAAGCGTTCCTGAGCACGGTAGAGTGTTCTTGTGCATCCAAGATGTCCGGAAGTTGGTTCGTCGTGCATGGCAGATAATACGTGACTGCGAAGGCTCTTGGGGACAACCAAAAGGTAGCGCGCACCGGTAGCCGAGAAGTTCGTCTTATATAGGGCGCCGTCACGTAAGCGAAAACGATTGTCTGCAGCGGACTCCCGCGCGGCCGCGAATAGCGGCTGTAAGCTGTCGTCTTTCCTCTGCTCTGATATGAAGGTATCCATATCCGGAAATCCCGTGGACACAAAAGCGATGTATTCATCAAAGTTGTCCGCGTCACATTCAGTCGTTGGGAGTGGCAGGCGAGAGAGACAATCAGCATCAGCGTGTCGCCGGCCGCTCTTGTAGGAAACAACGAAATCATACTCCTGCAGACGGAGCGCCCAGCGTGCTAGTCGACCAGAGGGATCCCGAAGATTCACAAGCCAGCATAGAGAGTGATGATCCGTGACGACAGTAAAGGGGCGCCCGTAGAGATACGATCGGAACCGTTGCACAGCGAAGACGACCGCCAGACACTCTTGTTCGGTGACAGTGTAGTTGCGCTCGGGGCGACTCAATGAGCGGCTAGCGTACGATATCACATGCTCGCTGTCGCCGACACGCTGAACTAGTACGGCGCCAATGCCAACACCACTAGCATCGGTATGAACTTCTGTCGGTGATGACGGATTGAAGTGGCGAAGAATAGGCTGGGACGTCAACAGTAGCTTTAGCTGCCGAAACGATGAGTCGCATTCCGAGCTCCACTCGAAAGGAACACCTTTTTGGAGAAGGCATGTGAGCGGATGAGCTATGTCAGCAAATTTGGGAATGAAACGGCGAAAGTAGGAGCATAACCCTAAAAAACTTCGTAGCTGCTTCACAGAGCGAGGTGCCTCGAATGCCTCCACAGCTGTTGTCTTTTGTGGATCTGGTCGTATACCTTCTTTGTCGATCAGGTGTCCCAGCACAAGTGTCTGTCGTTCACCAAAATGGCACTTTTTAGAATTAAGCACAAGGCCGGCCTTCCTCAAGCAGTTTAGTACCAAGTCCAGGCGCTCGTTATGCTCACGAAATGTTCGGCCGAAGATCACAACGTCGTCTAGGTAGCACATACAAACTTCCCACTTCAAACCGCGAAGTATAGTGTCCATGAACCTTTCAAACGTTGCGGGGGCGTTACAAAGCCCGAAAGGCATCACGTTGAATTCAAATAGTCCGTCGGGCGTTACAAAAGCGGTCTTCTCTCTGTCATCCGGGTGCATAGGGATTTGCCAGTAACCTGATCGTAAATCCACAGAAGAGAAGTAAGAAGCCGCAAAGAGGCAATCGATGGCGTCGTCAATTCGTGGGAGTGGGTATACGTCTTTCCTAGTAACGGCATTTAGGCGACGGTAATCGACACAGAATCGCCACGTGCCGTCTTTCTTCTTCACCAGTATCACTGGAGCTGCCCAAGGGCTAGACGATTCCCGAATTACTCCTTTACCCATCATTTCTTCGACTTGAGCGCTGATGATCTTTCGCTCCGCAGAGGACACACGATATGGTTTTTGACGAATCGGTTCAGCGGATCCTGTGTTGATGCGATGGCGAGTACGGGATGCAGGAATCGATGTGGGGCCGTCGTGCTGTGCAAAGTCGAATATTGAAGAGTGTTTCGAAAGCAGGGCCATCAAAACACGACGTTCATGGTCACTGAGCGATGTAGCTACCATTCCGAGCATGTGTTCGTTTGCGGTGTGCGAGACACTGGTTTGTGCTGTATCCGGTAGTTCTGTAAGCACTGCCATAGGTATAAATGACTCTCCCTGAAACGTAGCAAGTTTTAGGCCTTGAGACAGCACTACTGCTTCAGTGGAGCAATTTAGCGTCCATAGCCCTGCGCATCCATCGGTAACTGAAACCATACAATACGGAACCAACACATTTTTCTTAAGACAGTTTCTATGGACCGGTTCCACTGCAACATCGAACGAAGTACTAACAGAAGACGAACAAACAACAGGAACGCGCATCGCGGATAAAGCGGGCACAACAGTGTCTTCAGAAACACAAAACACACTCTCTTGCTGGGATGATTCTTCTAAGAGCGCAGAGGACACACTTCCGCAAATACTGAGTTCTCCTGTTCGGCAGTCAACATTGGCGCCACACAATTTCAAAAAGTCAATGCCGAGAATTACATCGTGTGTGGAACGCGGAAGCACGGTAAACTCAGTGTTAAAGGTTTGACCACCCAAGGAGACATCCACGTTACACACACCAACCGGGTATAATGAGTCCCCACTCACTCCACGAAAGCTTGTGCTGTGGTCCCAATGAAACATAACCTTGCGTCCCAGCAGATTTTTGAACACCACACTCATGACAGAAACAGTTGCTCCCGTGTCGACTAAAGCCATGGTAGAAACGCCATCAATAAGTACATTAACCTTATTCTTCAGCATGAAGATAGGTGGAGGTATCCGAGTCGGCAGCAAAGATTTTCCAGCGACCTCACCTCCATCGGCCGCGCTGGCTAGTTTCCCGGCGGTGGTGACGCGAAGCGGCGTCGAGGAGATGATGACGTCACACGCCGTCTGGGAGATGGAGATCGAGACGCTCGGAAAGCTGGTGGTGGTGTCAGAGTACGTTCGGAGGCAGGAGAGCGGTAACGGTTTCGATACCTTTCTTGTTCTCCAGAATAGCTGTCCAGAGGGAAGTGACGGCTTCTTTCTTCTCGGAAGTAGCCTTCAAAAGTGGTGTTTCCTGGCCTATTAGTGTCCATTGCACGACCACCGTATTGCATAAACGATCCCGACTGTCCATTGCCGAATGCCCGACGTCGGTTACAATACCTAGCTATGTGGCCAGGCGTGCCACAGTTGTAACACACGGGCAGAGGGCGAACTTCCGGACGCTGATTGAAATATTCCACAGCGGCCACAGGCTGCGAGTAACTCATCCCCTCCCCTTGGATGTCGTAGGCAGTGCTGGGTCTTCGTGGGCGAACGTCGCGTGGATGCTGATCAAAACGCCGATCAATCGAGTCGTAATGGCGTTGTTCGGTCTGGCCATAATGCGGGTCGTGTCGGTAGCTGTTACAATCCGCAGCATTCACCGAATGCTGCCAAGTAGCCGGAGGAGATGCGCAGACGGCGTCTCGGAAAGCGACGGAGGCGCAACGCGGCACCGCATAACGCGTTTGTTCTTCGTGCCGCAGGAGCTCCTCACGGACAATCTGCCGAATGGTAGCTGAGAGGTCTGTCTGCGGAGTCGCGTCAACGCTGGCCACAGTCGTGACATTGGCTAGCCGTCCAAACTTCGGCGTGATTCGGCGAGTTTTCAGCGCCTCGAATGTGCGGCAGTGCCGAATCACGTCTGATACGGTGTTCAGGTTGTCTTTTCCAATGAGGAAGTTATAGACGTCTTCCGCAATACCTTTTAAAAGGTGTCCCACTTTATCTTCCTCGGGCATTCGAGAGTCGATGGTCTTACACAGCTTGAGAACTTCTTCAATATATGTCGTGCAAGTCTCGCCGATCACCTGAGCTCTCTGAGCTAAAGCTGTTTCCGCTCGTTTCTTCTTAGTGTCCGAGTCGCTAAAGCACTTCTTCATTTCTTCAATAAGACTGCTCCATGTAGTAAGCGTGTCGGCGTGGTTTTCATACCAAACCAGGGCCGTGTCCGTCAAATAAAAAACGACATGCCTGAGCTGGCTGGCCGGGTTCCAGTTGTTGCATTGGCTTACCCTTTCGTAATGGGTCAGCCATTCATCGAAGTCTTCCCCTGGCTTTGCTGAGAACGGCCGTGGCTCTCGGTAATGCTGATACAGCGGTGGTCTTGCCGAGGTATTGCTGAGGGGGTCATTTTGCTCCAGAGACATGTCGGGGCGCGATGGCGAAAGTCCGGCAAGGCGACGGCTTCTACGAAGTTCTGGTGCTGACGGCTCCGTCGTAGGTCGTGGGAGGTACCCAGCACCGCTCCACCAAATGTTACACGCAAGAAGTACACGAAAAGGTTGAAAAACAGGCGAGCCTGGATGGTTCGCGTCTACTTCCACAAGGGGTCTCGAGACAGCACACACACGTCGTCTTCCTTCTTCACCTTTTGTCTGAATGTTCATTCGCGCTGTATGCGCCGTGCATTGCAACCGCTCGTGACAATATATATATATATATATATATATATATATATATATATTTCATGAAAACAGATGTGTGAGGGTCGGGCCACATACGGCCTGCGGGCTGCGTATTGAAGATGCCTGCTATAGAACCTAGTTAAATAACCACTCAGTGCAAACTAAATTGACGGCTTTCTTTAGTTTCATAGACATTTACTTTAAGCAACCTGCCACCCGGTTCTTAGCCTATCCCCTTTTTTTGGGGAGCACCACCAATACAAAGTCGTCATCATCATCATCATCTTCATTACCACCACCACCACCATCGTCATCATCATCCTCCTCCTCTGTATTGGATATGATCCACCGGCTGAGCAGGAGAAGCCTAACCATGCGAATTGCTATGACAGCATTCTTGCTCACCTTTGTTTCCGCAGACGACAATGGTAAGTATTTTGTTCGTCGGCAGCATTTACTTTGAGGCTGATATGGACTTGGCACCATTTCGACGAATGTGTTCAACAAATTGCGATATATGCGCGAGTGGCTGCCCGTAGCACAGCGAGTGGCGTGACCACCTTTGCAGGGTCGCGTGATGCTGCCCCCATATGTCTCACGGAATGCACTTGCAATCAAACACAGAGCCGTAAAGATTGAAAATATGCGCCACAACGCACTAAACTTGTACGCACGGTGTATTTTGCTCCACGTTGGCATCGCACCTTCAGAAGACTGTATATGTATTCCAGGGAAATGTACAACAAGCCTCGCAAGAGTTTTTTTTTTTTCAGAGTTTTAACACTTTGGAGATGTTTAAGGTTGAAGCGGAGTTGCCTCCAGTTCGAAGTTTCGCACTAACATGCGAAAGAAAAAAATGCATGGCTTAAGGACTCACTGAATGGGAAAGATTTTTGTGAGATCTCGTACACGTCATGCATCTCTTTTTCGCTAAGTTAAGTGAGTTGATCTTGGCGAAAGTACTATCAAAACTGAGGTGAATCTACGTTCATCATGAAATCATGTGTGGTGAACTTCTCGCCGGCCAATCCTAATGTCATTCTATAGCCCGTGTTACGTCACAGTGATATGCTTCCCCCCCCCCCTTTTTTTTTACGGAAGCCTATTTTTGAGGAACTGCAAACGAAAACGTTAGCAAGACAGTCGTCATACTTTCATCACAACACGCTCGCCGAAGTAGACATGTTTATTTCGCGTTTTGGCCATATTTGGCACAGAAAATTCTCAATGGTGTAAAAAAAACGCAAAATGAGATGGTGGCACGAAGATTGTTAGGGCATGCGTGAAGTTTCAGTCACAGCTAGTTCACTTGACTAACAGCCATAACACCAGCGTGTACTTCAGAGTTAGCTGATGTGCACTGACACAACAGCTAATAACCATCACACGAGGTGTTTCCTGTACAGGTCAGTCCTATCTACGAAGGGATTTAGCAATGCCTCGCCTGAAGCAGGGAAATTGCGATGTGATTATAGCTAGAAGTGCCGAAACGCCGAGCGTGAAGCGTCGCCTTCTGCGCTTACTCCGAGTGCGCATTCCAAAAGCCACTGGCATGTACATTACAATCGTCAGCAAGCTTAACACGAACGCTCCACAGCGTGTCCTGAAACAGTTTGATTGACGATAGCGCCACGTAGCTTTGGGCGCAGTTGCCGAGACATTAACCATGCATGCCGACGTAGTATCCAAGCCTACCAAGATATTATCTCGGCAACAGCGCCCACCGCTTCGCGGCTGACACCAGTCGAAGTATAGTCCAGGTCACGTGTCGGAGCGTTTGCGTTAAGCTTGCTGACAACTGCACATGCTCGAATTGTAAGCCGCAAGTTTAACATTTGCATAGATCATGCTTCAGCCTTCTTCATTGAAAGTCACGCTATCGGACGAGTCAAATAAAAGTACATATGACACCTACATGAAGGAATATATATATATATATATATATATATATATATATATATATATATATATATATATATATATATATATATATATATATATATATATTAGTTAGTAAATAATTCATTGTTTAGTTAGCATTCTCGCGATCACACACATCAAAGAAGTTTCATGTGTCCTGATTCACCCATTGTGCTAACACAAGTGTGTGTGTTTGTGTGTGTGTGTGTGTTTAATTGTATAGGGCAAGTATGTCCTAAACGAAGGACAACCACGTAACTCTCGTTCTCACCTTCTTGCACTCAGGACAGCGACTAAACATTTTCATACGGCGCTACGAGCCAATCTACTACCGACCCCAACCTCAAGGACACACCCGGGTGAAACGCTCGGCTGAAGCTGTCGGAGGCCACCATGTTGATGTGCAGCTACGAACCAGCAAGAGGTAGGTGTTCGTTCGAGAAAATTTGGTTAGGGTTACTACTTATATCATGACAGCTGTAAGGGGCAAAGAAGTGTTATGTCACAGAAACGCCGCTTAAAGAGGGCCGTATTGCGCGCATGAAAAAACAAGAGATAAATATCAATCTGTCTTGGGCAACCTGAAACTGTCAGCCACTGTTGGTAAAATGAATAATAAAATGAACAAAAAAATAAATATTGCGCCAGACAGTACCGCTATTAAGTAGAATATCATACTTATCCGCGTGTGATTTCATTCTTCCATTAGTTCCGCAGAACTACATAAAACTAAGATTTTCTTCCTAGTAATATTTGACTACCTGAATGCAACAACAGATAGCCACGCGTAGTCAGTGCGAAATTGCGTTGATATTCTTCAATGTAGTTGTATGTATACGTTGGTCGCTGCAGACTTATACGTGCAATACTTCGCAACTCTCGAAATTTCGAGTCCATTATCTGCAAGGCTAGTTGAAATTGGGCGAGTACTATATAGAGTTAGCAATGTCAAAGTTTTACAGAAATACTCATTTTGGGTCGAAAGTTAAAAAAATAATTAACGTTACTGGTTTCTCTGTTTACAAGGCAAATGTACTTGCGTAGCTTCATTTAACTCACTTATTAAGCCCAGGTCTACGTATTGCTCTTTCTGATAGAATGAACAGCTAACGTTTAGCGAATGGGAAGCACAATAGTGATTCCTAAGTGAAAAAGGTGAAACGCTTGGCGGCTTCGTAGCACATATTAACTTTTGAGTTAACATTCCATAGATTTTTCTACAAGCAATGGGTTGAGCAAAAAATTTTTTCCTCGAATGCAGATGCATACAAAGCTACATTTCGTACGAGTTTACTTGTTCTGTGTTGCAAACATGCAGAGCTCTCAACCTGCGGCTCACTCCTGACACTTCTGTTTTCCACGAGAACTTAGTCATAGAGTCGTCCACTGAAGGAGTTGTCCAAGTGGATACCAGCCACATTTACAGCGGATCCGTTGTAGGTGCGTATACGGGTGGTAAAGCCACGTGTTCTTGAACTATGGGTTAAAAAGAGGTTGCATTTTCATCGTTGTCTTTGCATTATTACTTTTTGGACTATTGATAATTGATAAAAATTAGGCACTTCAAGTTGCATCTCTTCCTCAGGTGCAAGGTGAGTTTGGGGACAATGTTGCTTGGCGTCTGAACAATACGTTTCAAAAAGTATGTGAGGCAATTGTAATAATAATGAATCGGGTTTTATCTATCAAAACTACATGTTTCCGAGAGTCGTCTTAGTGAAGGGCTCCCGAAATTTCAACCACCTTGTGTTCTTTACGTGCACTGACATTGCACAGTACACGGCCATCTCCTATTTCCCCTCCATCGGATTGCAACCACCGCTTTCGGTATCGAACCCCAGACCTTCGAGTCAGCATTACTACGAGATGTATAGCGTGAAACATAAGTGCCCTCTTTGGTAACATGTTCCAGAAAGCATGTCGGGCTGCTCCTGTAGTTCACAATAATCGGAGCATCATGATGCTGCGATCATTGTTCAGTTTATACATGGCTGAAAACTGGGATGGTTGTTATGGTTGCAGACTTAATGATAAGCGTGAAAGGAAAACAAGAACGGAAAAGAAGAAAAAAAAACTGGGACGAGTGCTGTAAATTTCGCTCAGCGAACATCGTCTTGATCGGTCATGTGAGACTGAACACATCTCATTTTTGAAAAATAATCTATCAAATGTTTTGTTAGGTAAGGGCTATTTAACAGCACTGGCTTCATTTCCATAGCAAGTAACATTGGAGCACGGGAATGTCGGGCGCTTTGACACCACGGTTGGTTCGATATCATGACCGACAGACCGCATGGCGAATTACTAAATGAGTGTACATTCAGCCCACCGTAACTAATAACCCGCCGTGATAAGCGTGGTGTACCGCATGGCGTGGCTGGTAGGTCACGCCATGCGTAGATAATCCGGCCTTGACCTCCGGCGTAGAGTTAAGCTCAGCGTAAGAACAATGAAACTGTGGCAGGTGGCTCGTATAGTATTGGCAAGGCATCAAGTACTATGTTGTGCAAAGCTGTCGAATAATAATTAGGTTACATCGCGTGCTACAAGTAGGACAGAACAAAGTGTGTTTCTGCAGCATAGTAGAAACAAACTTAATTTGGATGCCTGTTGACGTTCATGTTCGCAATTCTATACATAGCCTGTTAAACGCAATATAGTCGTTGATGTCTCTTGACTGAAACCATATACCTTATCACTAATAGCAAAGCTGACACCTCGCTCACCTGTTACCTGCGTTCTCTTTTGCTCCTTGTTAACTTCATGTGCGCAGCAGTTCAGAATTGATCCGGGGGAAAATAAGTATACCCAGTCAAGTGATAAGGACTCAAAGCAGACATGCAATGCTTCAGTACTTTTCGTTGATAGCTGAAGGGCAGCATAAAGGTGGCATATTAAGACGTAAAACACCGATTGGAAGCCCATTTTGTCCGTAACAATAAAAACCTATGTGCAGGTGAACCCAGTAGCCACGTGTTCGGCTCCCTGCACGGCGGAATATTTGAAGGCAGCATCGACACCGGCTCAGGCGACAGCCTGTACGTAGAGGGGTCGGAGAAGTTCTTTAACAACGCTCAGCCGTTCCACTCTGTGCTCTACTCGGCCAACGACGTCGAGGTTCCTACCTCAAGCGGGGGCGGAGGTCCCTGGTGTGGGCTTCACGGCGACACCGAGAAATGGATGAAAGACGTGCTGCGGCGCTTTCGGCGCGGGCCGCGCGAGAAGGTGTGAGCATTGACCGTTTCTCGCTATAGAAGTGTGCCTGCCCGGGCAGAATGGGCTCGTAGAGAAGGGTGTCGATGATATTTAATATATAGTTGTGGCAGATAAGTAGTCATATTCACCAGAAAATATATGTCGGTTGAGTGCAGACTTGCATTGCGCATGCCCTTGCAAGAGCCACTAAATCATCAGGAAGACGCTGCTCGAAAAGCATATGAACGAATAAAGGTTATAAAGCAGCATTCACACTTGTGCTTGGGAATACTGCATGCACAGTGGCCGTTGACAGCGAGCAGTGATTTAAGCTCGTCTTGGTCCTACGTAACCCATTTTGTGAATGTGTCTACTTATTTCCTCTACCTTTGTAGTTCCAAGTGCATGTCTCATTCAAGCTCACGAACAATTTCCACTTGAATTACGATCATGGTGACGATTTACACAAATGTTTGCAGCGGCAAGCTCACAAGCGCGGTCGGGTAGGACGCAAGCTGCAGGCGGTAGCAAAAGCAAGCAGCGAGGACGAGATGAAGGGTGTGGTCCAAATAGGCATGACTGGTGATGTGAACCGGGACGAGACCGAAGGCGGCGATGAGCATGAAGACGAGTATGCAGGTAATCACCATGATGAGGACCGCGACACGCCAGCAGACAAGCAGGGACGCCGCCGTCGAGGGGCATCAGCGTCGCGTCGCGTCTGCAACCTTGAGGTTACCGTAGACCATACGTTGTTCGAGCGGTTGTACAGGGAAGGCGAGACTGTCACGTTTACGCGCCAAAAAACTGGTCGCCGCCATCGCCTTCATGATCAAGAAAGTGAACGAGATCTACGGGAGGACGAACTTTGGCGGCGTTGAGGACATTCACTTCCTCGTTCAGCACATCGTCGTAAGTGCTTTCGCGTGAGATCTCATGGCACAGCTTTTTATTCTGGCGAGTTCGTAGCCTCACATGCTTTTCGAGCGTTGTTCACTCAATACAGGATAAGTTATGGAAAGATAAGATTTCAAGAAGCGTGGCACACGCAGCACAAGGTCGGGAAGTGGGAAAACTTTAGCAGTGATTGTGCGGGTTGGCGTTGAGCTCATGTGTGCGTCTCAGATGCGATCAACAGTCGCTCGCATAGGGCGAGAAAATTGAATCACTGAGTTCCCCGCTTTCACTGCATAACACGCTTCTGTGTACCACCTGGACTATGGTTAACGAGTATCTCTATCTGAAGGGCCTTCACGGACGCAAAAGCTCACATGGTCTCCTATGCATTCGCCTATGACTAGACGTTGAAATACATCGTCCTACTGTTTTTCTTCCCATTCGCTTGCATAGATAGCCTTGTCTCCGAATGCTTGCAGCACCTATAGAATGGGCTGGCACTGCTTATGTGATCGGAGGGCTTGCAAGATTCCTGTACTTCACGTGCCTGCGGGATCGACTCAACTATGACCAAGCTACTATGTCATACTATAAATTTCGCACGGGGCGTCATGGAACACGTTTCGGTAATCTGTGTCGTAGTAATTACATCATCACAAGATGACTTCTTGCATCACTCATGTTGACACCGACGATGCCAACGCCGCCGGTTGCTTTTTTTGTCTTTGATGATGTATCTAAGGCTTTCACCTTAAATATAGAAGCTCTTACAAAATTCTGTCTTAAGCATTGCATCAGTTGTATTGTTATAAATATCACATGACGCGAAGCTGCATTTACTAACAATATCCCACAGATACGTGAGCCCGATGACTGCGTGGGCACAAGGAGGAAGAAGAACCCTTTCTGCCGCCCTCGGAATCGACGCCCCGCAAGCGCTTTTCTTTGTGTCACTTGAACCACGGGATGACTACTGCCTCTCCTACAGACTCAACTACAGAGACTTCATGGATGGAACACTCGGACTCGCCTGGATTGCCGGTGAAGAAGGTAAGGTAGTAGACCTGGGCACTCAGGTCATGTAATTTCCCATGAAATCATATCTGAACTATTGGCGTACCTCAGATGACCTATCTGCGTAGCCACTCCACAGAATCTATGTAAACTTGGCAAGGAGTTAGACAGATTCCGTGGATCAGCTTTGAACAGTAGTGCGCGAATCAAACTACTATAAAAAGATACCATGAGATTCCATACGGGGAGCCCCTGAGTAAAGTTTTGAAATGCTCATTGTAACGATTCCCCCAATATTTAAAAATGATAAGTGCTCGTCGCAGTGGCAAGTTCAATTGTCGTATTGGTCGACTGTACACCAACGAAACACGTGGTGGCATATTTGATTGTGAACCACGGTTCTATTATTTCAATGGTCAGGACACACAAAAATGCACATATGCTTAGATTTGG